>CP137682.1:6527344-6642344 GCA_037976565.1 Mesocentrotus franciscanus | reverse complement strand
TGATCCACTCCAGCAAAGCATAGCCATAGAGAGTCAATACTGCGTATGGACCTCTAGCGCTGTACCATGTGCTAATAGGCAGCAATTTCACACGTGAATAGTCAATAGACTTATAATACACAAATGCACACAATCATGCCGATAAAACTGTAAGCAAGTTTGACAGTGGACTCACGATTTTAATTTTTAAATTATTCTTTCTAACATCGGTGAGTTGAAAAAATTGTATTTTACTGCTATTTAGGTGTCATCAATTGTCACTAAAGTACCGATTTTGAGTGAAATGAGTTTAATTTTGTACAGTGGTGTTTGAAATGTTGAGATCAATAAAACAGGTTATACACAGCCAGGATAGCAATGCAGCTATGTGTGGGCATGATCCTCTGACCAGCTCCTTGCTCTGACTGAGGTGTGATTGTGTGTTGTGTAGGCTTAAAGATAAAGGCCAGTTCTGAAACGTGGAATCGATCAGAAAAGGTTGATCTTCTAGCATAATATAATTGGTGTGTACTGCAAGGTTCTGGAATCATCAAAATGATTAGAAATTTGGCCCAGTCTTGGTAAAGTTACAAGCACTGTACACAGAAAGATGTATATGGGACTACCCGACACGTGCGTGCACATGCGCGATATCTATTTGGTCCCAATAGATATAATAATTTACCAAATATATCAATTAGTAGGCGGTTTCCCAGCAAAATTTGTATCATCACGTATTACTATTAGTCAAAACATATTCTTTCACATGATTGGAAATGAGACTGAGACTGAGTGAGAGCTTCCATTTCATTTTTTGAGAACTAGAGGGGGGCGTTTCCAAAACTGGTCTTTACCTTTAAGGGCTGGTGATAATATGAAATATGATATTGATATCACCTAGATCTAGGCCTAGACAAAAATAACCATCTGGACCTCTGGTATGGGGAATTCTTTAATAAAAATGCTATTTGTCAATAGAGCCTTCTAGGCCAGGTGTAGACTTAGTTAGAGGCAGTCAGTGAAACAACTGTCAGTATCAGAGACTGAAGCTTTCGGTCTACCCGTACCCCTGCGGGAAGAGTTATGTTAACATAAGCCTGGGACAAATACCAATTATTTGAATATTCGTGCAAATGGGTATTCAAATAGTTTGACTTCAGACTTCAGAAATGCTCTTTCTGGTAGAATTTTGAAATGGCTCTCTTTTAAAAGTTAGTTACTGGTAAACTATGATATGAACAATTGTCAAAGAATTATTTAAAAATAGGAACCACCCCTGCACCAGGTTCCTGTAGTGTTGGCAATGGGCATCTTTGTACACTGATTGAATCTCACAGTCAAAGTGTGGCCATGTAAGTTCAAGTTCATTTATTTCTCCTCCTGAGATCAACATATAAAAAATACGTATATAAACAGACATATGTATGACAATACATGTGATGATTTATAAGAAGTGAGGAAGGCAGAGGCCAAAAAGGTAATAAACCTTGTAAGAGGCCAACCCGTTTAGAAAACAAGATATAATATGTAACATAAAAACAAATCAAAAAGGAACACAAGATAAGACGAGAAATTTAATTCGTCATTGAGGACGAATTAGGTGGTCTGTCTTTAAATCTTGTGGACGCTGATCTTGTAAAGAATTGTCACAGCTACAACATATTAAAATTTGGAAGAAAATCGATCAATATTTATAGAGATAAAATCAATTTCCCATTAATATGCTGACGTCATAATATGATAATTCGTTTTTTGAGTTCCAAGGCCGTTATGATGATGTCACGATATATTTAATGGCCGAATGAGACATGAAATCACTTCTCCTACTCATACTCTATCCAAATATATAAACAAATTTTGGGGTCAACGGGCATCCCAAAGAGCTACAATGGATTTTGTATAGGCATGTTTTTGCCCATATCTGTTATGTATTACAAGAGCTCGCACGCACGGACATTTTTCTGGAACGGACGCTTATTCCGTTATTAATGGTCATAAAAAGATAAACATGGTATCAAATTGTTCGAAATAAAATGGGCAATACTATGATAGACAAAAAACGGCGATTCTATGGTGCGTACGGCCATGACGTACGGAAACGCGCGCGTATAGATGTGCGCGCGCAAAGGTGTGCGTACGCAAAATTTTGAAATGCTTGAAATGGCCTAAACGTACTCTAATTCGATCAAAAATGATTTTGAGCATTTTCATTTTTGCGCACTGACGCGAGACGACGCTGCGCGTTTATAGACCTGAAGTTGACCGGACGGATATTGACCTTAATCGTGATAAATATGAATGAGAAATGATTTTCGGTTATGAAGATATGATCATGAGTTGATTTTCAGAGTACTTCACAAAATGGCGCCTGGATGACGTCAGGATGATTTGGTGAACTTGAAAGTTTCAAGTCACATCTCACGATGATGACCTACAACTGTGTCAAATTTGAAAGACTTTGTGTGGTTCAGTTTTGAGAAATCGTGTGCACAAAAAAGTGTACCAAAAAATTCGAGTGTTTGTACAGTTTCAATTAGAATACTAGAAATGTAATTCGTCATGAGGACGAATTAGGTGGTCTGTTATGTAATCTGAATAACTGATCTTGTAGAAAATTGTCTTAGCTACAACATATCAAAATTTGGAAGAAAATCGATCCATATTTACAGAGATACAATCAATTTTCCATAAATATGCTGACGTCATAATATGCAAATTGTATTTTGAGTTCCAAGGCCAAAGGGCAAAGTGCAGAGCTATAGAAAATTAAGGAACATTACAAGACATAATAGAAGGAGAACGAGAACCAGAGCAGGCGGGAGAGGTAGAGGGTGAGAGAGAAGAAAAAGAGAAGGGCAGAGGCAGAGGGAGACAGAGCAAGAGAATAAGAGGGAGGCAAGGCAAGAGGTCGAGGTAGAGGGAGGCAGAGATAGGGAGAGAGTGAAAGAGTAGAGAGAGAAAGATGCAAAGACAGAGCAAGAGAAGGATAGGGGGCAGAACAAGAGAGGGAAGGAAACAGAGCAAGAGAGAGAGAGAGAGAGAGCAAGAGAAAGAGATGCAATGGAGAACGATGCATTTAATATTTCCAGCATAAATAGAATTGAATATTTACTATATTATAGAGAAAGAGAGAAGTTATAGACATGTAAACAATTCTATGTCCATGGGAGAGACGTAAACATTGCATATACCTGGGCTGAATAACTGGAAAGTATAAACGTCTGGGAAGGAGACTAACATCATAAAAATGGGATGATTTGATATATTCCAACAGATTTGGGAGATTAACCCTATAGGTTTGATACACGACAAGGAATCAGATTTCCCATAGGGTTGTACTCAAACGATTGACATTCTTCTCCCATAGATATAACACGCAAAATTAGGCATTTTATTACATTGTTTGTGATTGTATATGATAATATGTTATAATAGTCGAAGAAGATCATAAAATCAAATTTAAAACGACGGCAAAAAAAAAAAAAAAAATGACCCACCAGGAATCGAACTTGGGTCGCCGGAATGGGAGGCAAGTGCTATGACCACTATACCAAAATAATCCACATAGACATTACACGTGAACGGAAAATGGAATTCTCAAATCTCACTTTGCAAGTGAAATATGAGCATGATCCCGGCATCTGATCGAAAAATAAAGGGCACACTTGTGATAGCTTATTGTCTCAGCTACAACATACTCAAAGCTCAGCAAAACAAAACTAAAACGACGGAGATATTGCTCGCGAAAGACGGTAATGTAGAATCCAGTTTTGAGAAAAAGTCATGTCCCATAGAGAATACACGCAAAATGTGAAAAATTGACATGCCTCCTTTAATCGCAAAAATACGCCATGATGCCTTTGTCAAAATGAAAATCGTGATGACTGCATTTGTAGAAAATTGTCTCAGCTAGAACATATCAAAATTTGGAAGAAAATCAATCAATATTTACAGAGATACAATCAATTTTCCAAAAATATGCTGACGTCATAATATGCAAATTGAAATTTTGAGTTCGGAGGCCATTATGATGACGTCATGAGTTAATTGAGGGTCAAATGAGACATGAAATCATATCTCCGACTCATAATCTATCCAAATATGAAAAAAATTGGGAGTTCCCATCCATTCTGAAGAGTTACAATGAATTTTGTATAGGCATGTTTTTGCCCATATATGCTATGTATTACAAGAGCTCGCGCGCACGGACATTTATATTGAATGGACGCTCATCTTGTTATTAATGGTCAATAAGAGATAAACATGGTATCAAATTGTTTGAAAAAATATGGGAAATATCATGAAAGAAAAAAATGGCGATTTTATGTTGTGTAATGGTGTTACGCGAAAACGCGCGCATGTGCGTGTGCGCGTTTTTGCGAAATGCTTAAAATGGCCTGAAACGTATCCAAAATGAATTTGAGACGATTTGGAGCATTTTGAAATTTTGCGCGCTGACGCGCGGACGCATGCGCGCGTTTTTGACCTGAAATTGACCGGACGGATATTGACCTTGATCATGATAAATATGAATGAGAAATGACTTTCCGTTATGAAGATATGATCATGAGTTGAAAGTACCAAAAAAAACACAAAATGGCGCCTGGATGACGTCATGAAGACTTGATGACCTTGAAAATGTTCCTGTCATGTCTCATGACTATGACCCATGACTGTGCCAAAATTGAAAGAAATTGACAAAACCGATCTTGAGTTATCCTCGGAACAAAAAAGGGGGTAGAAATAAATAAAAATAAAGAATAAATAAATAAAGAAAGAAAATTCTGACAAAAACAATAGGTGATCTGTCGATGCCGACAGACCACCTAATAAAGAAAGAAAATTCTGACGAAATCAATAGGTGGTCTGTCGTTGACAGACCACCTAACGAGAAATTTAATTCGTCATTGAGGACGAATTAGGTGGTCTGTCTTTAAATCTGGTTGACGCTGATCTCGTTAAGGATTGTCACAGTTACAACATATCGAAATTTGGAAGAAAATCGATTAATATTTACAGAGATACAATCAATTTTCAATAAATATGCTGACGTCATAATATGCAAATAATAACTGGAAGACTATAAACATCTTTGTAAGAGAATAGAATCATATATATACATGTGACGAATTGGTGTTGCATTATAAATTGATGATCATGATGATGGTGATAGGGATGATGGTGATAGGGATGATGACGATTGTAAGTATCGTGTTAATGTGATTAAATCAACTGACAGACTATAATGTATATTCAGTAAGAGGGCGCACTCTTGCCTTGTAGATTCATGATGTGAACGAAATTCACCTTCCATAAGCAAAGCATGCAAATTAAGAAAATTCTGACACGTCACCTCTAATGGCAATTTTTACTTTGATGACGTCATCAAAATAAAAAAATGATGAATACTGAGCTTGTAGAGAAATGTCTTAGCTACAACATATCAAAATCTGGAAGTAAATTAATCAATATTAAGAGAGATACAATCAATTTTCTATAAATTTGCTGACGTCATAATATGCAGATTCGTTTTTTGAGTTCCAAGGCCATTATGATGATGTCATGATATACTTAATGGCCAAATGAGACATGAAATTATATGTACGATTCATACTCTATCTAGATATGAAAAGAAAATTAGGGGTCACCGGGCTTTCTAAAGAGCTATTAAGGATTTTGTATAGGCATGTTTTTGCCCACATATGCAATGTATTACAAGAGCTCGCACGTACGGACATTTACTGGAACGGACGCTCATTCCGTTATTAATGGTCATAAAGAGATAAACGTGGTACCAAATTGTTCGAAACAAAATGGGGAATATCATGCCTCCCAAAAATAGGAGGATTTATTGTGCGTCGGCCGTAACGAACAACGCGCGCATTCGTGCGCGTTTTTGCGAAATGCTTAAAATGGCCTGAAACGTACTCTAATTTGAATAAAAGTGATTTTGAGCATTTTGAAATTTTGCGCACTGACGCGGACGACGCTGCGCGTTTATTGACCTGAAAATGACCGGACAAATATTGAACTTGTTATTGATAAATATGAATGAGAAACAATTTCCGTTATGAAGATATGATCATAAGTTAATTTTCACAAAATGGCGCCTAGATGACGTCACGATTATTTGATGAACTTGAAAATGCGGCTGTACCGTCTTATGACAATGACCAATGCGTGTGTTGAATTTGAAAGAAATCGTGTGGTTAGATATTGAGTAATCTTGTGCACAAAAAAGTGGAGAAATAAAAATAAATAATAATAATAATAAATAATAAAGAAAGAAAATTCTGACGAAATTAATAGGTGGTCTGTTGACAACAGACCACCTAATAAGAAATGAAGTACCTAACCTAATAAACAAACTAACAAAAGAGCCTAATATTGAATCTAATATTTAGATAATAAAAATATGTTATATTTCCTTCTAAAAACAGATACCGAACAGCTATTCTGAATGTTAGTGGGAATTGAATTCCAAATCACCGGACCTTGGAAAAATAAGCTATTTTAAAAAAAGGAGGTATTGCACCGTGGGATGTGGATATTTCGAGGATTTCTTGTGAAATAATTATGCACAGATGAATTTAACTGGAAATAATTCATTAAAGAATTTGGCAAAAGATTTTGTTTATAAGAAAACATAAACAAGGCTATATTGAATTTGTTTAAGTCCATAATATTTCAAACTTTCAATGAGAAAAACAATGGTCCAGAGTCAGAAAGGTACATGTAAGGTGAGTGAGTTATAATTCTCATTGCCTTTTTTTGTAAAAGAAAATATTCTATTAATATGTATTTGGAAAGTATGACCCCAAGCTATATTACAATAATTTAAGTAAGGTAAAATCAGAATATTATACAATAAAAGAAGAATTCTCTTAGGCAAAATATGAAGTTTATATATAATTCCAATGTTTTGGCAATCTTACTGCAGACGACACCAGCATGTTCATTCCATGTTAACCTATTATCAACAGTGACACCTAGAAAGGTAGCAAATTTAACTTCAATGACGGGCATGTCATTTAAATAGACATCAATATTGAAAGACGCTTTATTTTTGTTCGTAAAAACCATAAAATTTGATTTCTTAACATTTATAGTTAATTTATTGACAATTAGCCACTTAGATACATATTTCAGTTCATTATTAAAAACATTTTGTAAAGTATCGGTATTTTGGTGAGACATGAACAAGCTGGTGTCATCCGCATACAAAATGCAATTTAAAATTATAGAAATATTGCCCAAGTCTTTTATGTAAATTATAAACAAGAGCGGGCCCAAGATCGAACCTTGAGGCACTCCAGATCTTATAGCCTGCATCGAGAAAGAATAATTATTAATGGAAACAAATTGTTTGCGATTCTGAAAATAGTTGTCAAATAAATTGAGTGCAACCCCCTGATTCCATACTGAGATAATTTACGTAACAATGAACTGTGATCAAGTGAATCGAATGCTTTGCTCAGTTCGATGAACAGACCAATCAACGTTTTGTGTTTATTCAATGCACATGTGACTTTATATACAAATTCTGCTAAGGCGGAAGATGTGGAGTGCCCCTTTCTAAAACCAAACTGATTATCATTGAGAATATTACATCAGGAAATAAAATTATGTAACCTGAAGTAAATGCATCTTTCTAAAATTTTTGAAAAAATGGGCAAGACAGAAATTGGACAGTAATTTGAAATGATATCAGGAGAACCAGATTTAAAAACTGGAACCACTCTTGCAATCTTCAACTGGTCTGGAAAGATACCAGTAATAAGAACAGAATTAAATATATCACATGAAGGTTTTGCAATTACATGTATTGTCTTCTTAATAACTCTGACGTCAATCCCATCGAAACCAGCACTAATATTATTCTTAAAACAAGTTACAATATCAATTATTTCTTTAAGAGATATGGGAGACAAAAATAAAGATTTATCATTTCTAGTAATATACTTTAATAAATCAGACTCAGAGTCAGTATTACTACTCTGTTTAAATTCAGAGTGTAACTTTGGACCAACATCAACAAAATATTTGTTCACTATATTACATATTAATTCTTTATCTGTTAATATTTGATCCTCATGTGTAATCTTCTCCAAACCAGTTTTTTTCTGAGCACGACCAAGGGTTTTGTTAATCACTTTCCATGTTTGTCTCATATTACCAGATGCATTTTGGAACTGGGTTTGATAATATATTTTTTTTGTTTTCTTGATCAAATTTGTAACTTTATTTCTTAATTTCTTATAAACACCTTTTCTATATTCAGTTGGATTCTTAATATATTTTTTATACATCTTACATTTTTTCTTTGTTAATCTACATATTTCTTTTGACATCCATGGTTTATAATATGTATTCTTTTTGTTTATAGAAAAAGAATAGAATGGAAAACATGAATTGTACACAAGTAAAAATTTATCAAAAAACTTGTCATAACTTTTGTTAGGATCTTCATCATGAGGTTTCCAATCAATTTTTTCTAGTTCAAAAATAAATTTTGCAATATTTTGATCTGAAATTCTACGCTTTTTTCCGGATTCATTACTATTTTTACAGTTAAGAATGGAATTACTTAAACAAAAAACTGGAAAGTGATCACTTATATCTGAATACAATGCTCCTGACAAAAGAACTCTATCATCATTAGTAAAAATATTGTCTAAGAGAGTGGCAGAGTGATCTGTGACTCTTGTTGGATATCGAATCAGAGCATTTAGAGAATAAGACAATAAAGTATCTAAGAAAATGTTAACCTGTAGATTCTTATTCACTTCCATCAAATCAATATTAAAGTCACCTACATGTAATATAATATATTTTCCTACTAAACATTTTTATTTTGTCCAATATTGCACTTAATGAATTTAAAAACAAATTAATAGGCTGACCAGGTGGTCTATAAATAGAAGAAACATGAGTAGATGTATTGCATAATTTCAATTCTAAAAACATACCTTCTATGTAACATTCGTTAATATCTAATTCTGAAAGATGTGTACAGTATATTCAACATCTTTTCGAATATAAAAACAACTCCATCCTCTCTTTTGTTCTTGACCAACAAATTTATAATTATCTACGCTAAACACTGAATAAGTGATGATTTAATATATGGGCAAGTCCATTTATCACACAAAGTTAATTTACTAAGCACATCGAAGACTTCAGTATTCTGATGACTGTACATACATGTATATCGACCCAATAGCCCTACTAGAATCTACTGACATGATTGAAAGGCCACCAAAACATATTATTGAATAATGATTTTGGCTATTTCTCTATGGGGTTGTCATCAACAGGTCTTGCTTTACGTACTGGAATCAGATAAGACATCAAAAGAAATTATCAATTTACGTTAATAATTCCATAATAAGTTTAATAATACTTGGTAATATAACAGAGGGTTGGTGAAAGCCTGCAGGGTCATATAGGGTTAAAATAAGATTTAGTGGATTTTTTTTCTCCTCTCTCTATATTTATATATTTAGATACGAGTAGAGTGTAGGCCCCTTGCAGGGTCTAGGGGCAGCGCCCCTGATTAGGGAGGGTGATGGAGAAAGGTGGGCGCAGTTCCCCGGAAGCTATAGAGGTTTTCTTTAATGATCGATATTTACTGGGTTCAAGAAAAAATTTGGGAAGGAAAGGTTAATTAATGATAGCTTATTTCAAACCCTATGCTGTAATGTATTTTGTGGATTACAAATTTACAATGTTAAATTTTTTGAAAGTTTATCAAAATGAAGAAAATAAGAAAGAGAGAGAGAGAATCAGAGAAATATAAAATCAGCCACTTAGGTTGAAAATATCCTGTATTTTGGTGTCCAGTGTCCAACTCCTCAAAATTCTAACAATCAAAGAAATAAAACAAAAATATAATCCAGCAACACCAATAATATAGTGGTTTACTTCCCAAAGGAATATCTGAATGAAAAAAAAGTGGGCAGACCCCCCTCCCCATGTCTCCCTCTGTTTCTGATCCTGCTATTAATTAGATTCAAAGATATGAACATTATAACATGGGGTACCTGTTTGGTTACACATATATTGACTAACTGCATGATTAATTAAACACTTCCTACAAAGTATCATGCTGCCCTCTGTAGGTTGTGGGCTATCAGTTGTTTCGCTTGTACTATATCAATCCAAGCATGCAAGGGTATACCAAGGACATGATTGAAAGGCCACCAAAACATATTATTGATCAATGATTTTGGCTATTTCTCTATGTGGTTGTCATCAACAGGTCTTGTTTTACGTAAGTCACCAATTTTCTTTAATTTTCATAGTTTGTACTTTGTTCGTAGTTTTCATACTTTTCATAGAGTTAACCCCTTCTGTGAACCAAATTTGTGAACAATTGTGAAATGAACTGTTCCTAGCTTTCTTAATTTTGCTGTTTCATTGGGTAGAATATATTCCATTGGTCTAAACTTCATATATAATGTGTGTATATATTTCTGTTTCAGGAAGAATTGGGCCTTTCTTAATCCAAAACATTTTCCAGCATTCTTATTCTTTGGAAGGATTTGCTGTCCACAGCGTGGAAGGGTTAATATTTCCAGACATGAGTATGGGGAGGGGAGGGGGTTGATTTACATTTTTAAGGTTTTAATCCTTTGTGGAAAAAAAAGACATTTTATTTAGAGGCCTTGGTGTAGATTTTGGGCACCCCTGTGTCCCTGCGTTATTGTTTAGCCCTGTGGTACATGTATGTACATATAGGCCCTATCCTATAATTGATATATGTGTTGTGTATGCCAGCTCTGTGGTAGGTTGGTATTCTGTATCATCAGGAATTTGTTACACACCCAGTACTCTGACCTCAAGCAAGAATGGCTATCTTCATTTTCAGTCCAAATAGATACTTTATCTATATACTGTGGCCTTCCAATCCCATGCCTCTTCTCAAATTGTCTGAGTATATCCTGTTTGGACCAACCGCAAGAGGAAAGAGATATTTTGATGACTCACTTATGATTACAAATTTGCAATTGATGGAAGTTCAGATGTCAGGGGTGATGTCCGGGGTGATGTCCCTGTTGATTGGTGTGCTGGAGTTATCAGATTCTACAATCTTGACTTTTGCAGGATAATAATTATATTGATTCTATTGTCAACTTACAAACATTATATTCAGCAACATATAAACAGAGTATTATAATATTAATTTCATTATTGCATAGTGATAAAATAATTATACATTTTCATAAGTTAAAAAGTGTTAAATGTTGAGAATAGGGTATTATTTTAAATGAATTTTGAAAACAGGATTATGCTCATAGCAATGGTTTAATATGGAGTGACAGGGGTGTATGTCCCAGAAACTGACTAATTTGTTATCTGTTTGTCTTCCTGCTATGCCAGTGTCCTGTTTCATAATGTCCCTTATTGTATGTAACATGGGTGCACATTTTTGTTTAAATGTGCCATGTTGTATATGTATACCGGTATTTGTATTATAAAGGGGTTCACCCCAGACAGGCCAGCAGCCTTTAATGAATCAATTAATTATTTTACATAAAACACATAAAACTCTGTCATGAAGTTGATTTATATTTTTGATATCACTATTTATTTCCTGTATCTAATCAAATGTATATACCGGTATTATATATAGCTTTGATGTGGAATAAAACTTTGAACTTAGCACTTGAACGTCAGGAAAACTTACTGGTATAGAGGTTGAAGAACCATGACATTGAACATGCAGTTAACAACTACATTATTCATATCCCAGGGGCGGATCCAGCCGGCAGCAAGGGAGGGGGCCAAAAAAAAGGGGCCACTTCGTGCAAAATGTGAAAATCGTGCCAGCCGATTGTTTTCTTTTCTCGCTCAGTGGGGGGTAGTGAGCACTCATTTTTTTCTTCTACCCCCCCTTGAGCGCCAGGGGAGGGGGCCTATCTTCTTTTCTTTTTTACAAAAAGGGTGTTTTTACCTGTTTTTTTTTCTAGGGAGGGCCGGGCCCCTGGATCCGCCACTGTCATATCCTTACCAAGTTATCATATTTTTAAAGTATTTGAAAAGTTTATTTATCATGATTTATGTTTCTTGAGAATGTGACATATTAAAGCTTACATCTAAATTCTAAAAGTAATCAACAAAGTCCCTAATACAACCTTTCATTCATGGGTTACCAAAAGCACAACAAAACATCAAATTTAAAGGGAGTATGAATAATTCAGTTGTTAACTGTACATATAGAGGTCACATGGTCTAGTGAATATGTCAGCGGACTGTGGATCACATGTGTCTTCATCAGCTCGAGATTGCCAAATAGCCCGCTATTTCTGATTAGGGAAGTAAGCCGGAAGTTACAAATCGTATCTTCATCAGCTCGAGTTTCATGAATCTCGAGCTTGAGAAATTAGCTCGAGATATTTTGCTCAGCGTTCGCATACTGCGAATCTTCGGGCTGGTGAAGACGCACTGGACAAATAGCGGGATAGTTTGCAAACTAGCCCAAGATATTTTGGGATGACTGTCTCGACCAAATATCCCACTAATTGCAACTGCGGGCTGATGAAGACACAAATTAGCTGGATAATTTGCGATCGGGATAGTTAAAATAGCAGGTTATTTGGCAATCTCGAGCTGATGAAGACAGGCCTAGTGTTCATGGTTCGAGTCCCGCCGTGGCACTAATGTCCTTTGGAAAGACATTAATCTACATTTGCCACTCTCCACCCAGGTAAAGTAAATGGGTACCCGGAAGGAAGAAATTCCTTGAATGCTTTAGCACCTCATTATGGCGGCTCAGTTACAGCTGGGGTAGTAATATGATACTCTGTATTAAGCACAGGAGAGTATATTCACATAGTAGCTGCGCCTTATGAATAAAACATGAATGAAATGAAATATAACGCAACATTACAAAGTGGGCGCCTGACAGGAAGTCTAGTTAAAATCACTTTTGAATGGTCTATGAACCAAGTATAAAATTTATAAATCTAAATCAATAACAGGCAGCCATGTTTTATAAGCTGGAATTGTGATTAAAAAAAGATAAATGGACAGGACATTCCCACTTGCGATTCTGTGTCATTTTGAAATGTCATAGTAGGCCCATTTACACTTGCATCCAAACACGCTTAAAAATGCCAAACCGGGGCATGACCGCGATGTTTCAGTGATGTTTTTAGGCAACTATGCTTTACCGGCAAAAATGTCAAGCCCGAAACATTCCAAACCGAAGTGTGATTTTTGGGCGTGTTTTGGCGTGTTTGGTGAGTATAAACGCTCGCAGCTGAAACATCGCGAGGTTTGTCACGTGACTTTAGGAGCGGGGCTAGCTTTTGTCCTTGAAGCCTTATTTGCATAAAGTATACAACTTGTTTACGCTGAACCGCTACGAAAGAGTCTCAGCTAAACTGTAAAATCTCGCTTTAGAAACCACCAAATGAAATGATTGAAATGTCAAATGGAAGAAGAAGAGTTGTTCTAACTCATAAATATTGCAAATAGTTGTCAAACCCTGTTTTAATATGTGAAAACTGAGCGAAACAAAGCGCAATCTTTTTGTATTTTTTTATCTGAAAATATTGCAGTATTTTTCATATTTTCCGTCATTACACCAGATCGATACTTTCGTACTTGATAAATCAAAGTATATCAAAGCTCTCTTCCAAATATCTTTCATAATTTCATGTCCCACGGTTGTTTAGGGAATAAATCGAAGGCAATGTCATCAACAAACCCATGGCGAAACATCCACGGTAACATGTAGTCACACGTACCGTATACGTGCAGGACTGTTTGTGCTGGACTCGCTGTGTATGGATCGAGCATCGTTAGTTTTGTCTTTGTTATGTCGCGAGTAAAACTTGCTGATGTGCAGTCAAAATTGAGCCAAACAATGACATATTCATAAATAAATTGGTATGGGTACTGTGAAAATATCGTGGACTTGCTGCAACTGTATTAACTCAATCGAGTTCACTGGACTGCAGCAGCAAACGAAAACAGCTGATCGAAAACGCATTTTGCATCGGGAAGGCCGCGCATGCGCATTACCAACCAAAACACGCCAAAACATCACTGAGCTTTTCAGTCGGTGATGTTTCGGCACAAGTGTAAACGGGGGCGCAAAACATCGCGACTTTTTAAAATGAGGTATTCGACGGTATAAATGCGCCTAGTGAGACCTTTTCTCATTGTGCAATCTACTGGAAAGTAATTAAAAATGTCCCCTTTTCTGAATGTGCTTAGTAGCAGACCTACATGTATATTCATGGGACAAAACATGAAAGTTTGTAGTTACATGTACACCACTGAGTGTGTGGAATGGGGCGGATTCCTCAGCTTTATGCTCCCCTCCAGGCATTGTGTCAACCACCACTGACATACATGTACATCATCCGTGATGACCGATGAATAAAGGAATGGACTATATTCTCTCTTATCAAATATTTTATATCCACTATTATGTTTGTTTATTACCAACAGTCCTTTTCAGGACTACGGTACGCACACAGTCAAGAAAGAAAGATTACTGGCAGTCCTTTTCAGGACTCTCCAATTCTCCCCCCTCTCTCACATGGTGCAACCGTAAGCCTACTGTATATTATATTTGTGTTGTGATACTGAAAACCTAAAAGCCTACCCTAAAAGCCTACCCTAAACACTTCAAAAATCCTACTTCTAGATTGGTTAGTGCTTTAAAATTTTGAAAATAGATAAAAGAAAGTATACCCTTTTAGGGAATGCTGAAAACTAAAATTTGATAAACCTGACAAAATACATCTTTATTAGACTCTAACTGAAAATCACACGATGCGCCTTTCTGCTGGTTTTGTGGTGCGGTGTCACAAATGGGCAAAACATTTGTACTTTGGAGAGTCAGTTGTCCTGGAAGTGAATATACACACCCCTGGATGTAAATCCGTGTATACTGTAGATTAAACTGAAATGATGAGTTTTGTGTAACTGTGGTCACTATTTATAAATGGTCAAAACATTTGGACTTTGGAGAGTCAGCTCTGGGTCAGAGAGATAATAGGAATGCAGGTCCGAACTGACCCATTGGTATGGTCGGTAGATTTACTCCCAGTAGTATCATGAGAGACAGTGTCCCTGGAATCATTATGGTCAGTTCTGTGTTTTTGGCTGTGATCTTAGTGTGAGCTACACGTGCACACTGCTTAATAAGTCATACATGTATTCTTTCCTTGCATGTGTGCCATTGTTTGGTAAGTACATGTATGGTATACTACCACTATTAGTCGCAGAAGGCCAATGATACTACATTTACTTGCAAGTTTTCAAGATGTGTGCATAGAATTTAAATGTGAAAGAGTATGTGTGTTTGAGTTTCATTGTAGGTATTTAGCAGAGCACTCGACAAAACAGACAACCACGCCCCAAAAAATGATAGAGCTGAAGGGAAAATAGCCCCCTAAACTCTTCAAAGAGTCAGCGTTCCTCCTTAAAAAAAACAAAAATATATAAATAATAAAATAAAATAAAAGCCAATGGGCAGTAAAGCATTTGGCTAAGTCTAAGGAAATAATGATTTGACAAAAGAGTTATCACAGAGCAAATCCTTGGTTTGACTTAGAACTAGCTCTCGCAAGGTAGATGGGAGGTTATTGAGATTGAAAGAGAGAGAGAGAGAGAGAGAGAAAGGAAGAGAAGGAGAGAAGAGGGAAGAGAAATAAAGAAATTTAAAAAAAAGAGAGAAAGAAAGATATTTGTATGGGGGAGATTCTATGGTGTCCTTTTTGAGCTCTCTACACAAAAAACTTTTCATTGTGTGCATAGAATTACATGTATGAGTCCTTGCTACTGGATGAACTCTTATTTTCCCTTTTTATACTTGTACTCAGCAATGCAGAGGCATTCATACAGTACATGTATGCATATAGTTCCTTTTGTTGTTCTTTTTGTGCCTGTACAGTTGAGGGATACATAAAGAAGGGAGGGCAAACATTAGCTACTGCTGCCTGCATCTGTTCGTGATCTGGGGGGCGTTTCATGAAACAATTAGTCGGTGGTTTTCACCGACTAATATCATTTTCACCGACAATTTTATTGTCACCGACTAATTTCCAGGCCTCTGATTGGTCAAATTTAGTCAGAGCTGACAGTTGTCGGTGGACAAATGTTGATGAAATGCCCCCCTGGTGTTTGCACTTTGCAGAGGGTCTGTTACTAGTACTCTGTTTATCATGCAACTTGGTTCTTATAACTTAATTTTTGTGGTGGTTGATAAAAGGAGTTAAAATCAGATATCTTTGGTTGGAAGGTGGGGGAGTGCATACTGATTATTATTACATGGCTCTAGTATCAGGATTGTCCAATGTTTAGTTGGATATTTCATTTTTTTCTACAATGTTCATGATTTTGTTGTAATATGTACATGATTTTTGTTAATGTTATGTGATTTAAATCCATTTGATGAGTTTTCATTATTTGAGGCTGAAAGGTTGGGGAGTGAATGTTATTTTATAGTATATGGCTCTAATATCCAGTTTAGATGGATGGTGAAGATACTTGTAAAGGTTTTATTTTTTCTCTGTTTAATGAGATTTCATTTTAACATTGTATTTTGAGAAAAATTTGCTTATCTTAATGTGATTGTTTATCAAGCAGTAGATTTGCTGTTTTGGATTAGCAAAATGAGTTAATAAATGAAGGAAAACTGGATGATATTACGTTGTGATTGTTTATCAAGAAGTAGAGAGGTTGTTTGGAAATGGCAAAATCCCAACAAATTAAAAAAAACTTATTAGAAATCATGTTCACAGAAAAGTGAAAACTACATAAAGCATGTTCGGATTGGGACTAACTGGTAATTTTTTGTTGAAAACCTTTCTTTTCTCATTACACTGCAGTTGTAGAGGTGTTGTGGTCTAGTGGATAAGTCACATGAGTCAATAGGTACATGTAACCCTGTAAGTTGGGGCTTTGATCGGATCGGAAGATCGGAGCGACACCCTCGCACCTTTGATCGGTATCAGCAAAAAATATCGGCAAAAAAATCGGCAGAATTTTTTTTTTTTTTTTATGCCGAAAATTTTCAAGTTTTGGGCTATCAAATGCTAAAAAAAAATGCATAGCTGGGATTATTTTGTCATAAAGAGTTGTTGTAGACCATGTTTGTTGACTTTGAAATTGATAAAATAGAGGCAAAACATGCGAGCCGCCATCTTGGATTGTAATGACAATGGACAAAAAATGCATACTGCGAGTCTTCGGGCTGGTGAAGACGCACTCGACAAATAGCAGGATATTTTGCAAACTAGCCCAAGATATCTTGGGATGATTATCTCGACCAAATATCCCGCTAATTGCAACTGCGGGCTGATGAAGACGCAAATTAGCTGGATAATTTGCGAAAGGGATAGTTAAAATAGCGGGTTATTTGGAACTTTATGACTAAAGGTCGTTGGGAAGGTTTGTTCATGGCTCATGGGAGATTTGAAAGCTATAGGGGCATTCACACATTTTCTAAAAGTCGGATTCTGATTATGGTCATAATATCTCATTTATTGCACCTAGTCACACATCGATAAAATCTCACAATTAAATACAAGGAGATAATTATTTATATTGTGTACATGTATACCTACATGTAAGTTTTCAATTTTGATTTTATCCTACCTTTCAATTTAGTCACTGTAAACTTGTTTCAGTTGCTTCAAACTTATTAATCCTGTTGTTGTTTTTATCTCTTTGTGTAGCGCATACAAGAAGACAATGGGTGCGGGCGAGGTGACAAAGTTTACCATAGAGGAGGGTCGGGATGAGAAGCTGGTGAGTATCGTCAAGATGATAGTGATGATCGTCTTCTTCATCAGTAGCATCGTCATCATTCAGCCCTTTAACACAGGGGTAAAATTCATCGTATCTAAAGCTCTTTAACTCTTTCCCTGTGTGAACGTTGTTTATACGATGTTCGGACAGATACGAACTCGCAATGTATACGCCGGTCAGAGCAGGCTGCAGATATGAAGTCCATATCAAAGAGGCAAGACATTTTGTGTTTGAACGGTTATATGTCCTTAACTGGGTGAGCTAAGCGCCGGGCGCCAATCTGCCTGATAGTAAACACACAATGCGCAATGGCCCTACTGCGCATTTAAGAGCAGTGAATCTCAAAACAATTCCACTGAAATTTTCTGTGTGTGAATGATGTTGTATATAAAGCTGATTAGTTTAATGTTCTTTAAACTAATCAGCTTTAAAGAATATTTTCCATGTGTGAAAGCGGGGATTGTCATCATCATCATCATCATCATCATCATCATCATTATCATCCAACCAGTACGATTAAATAGTATTTAGTACGATCATAAGAGTGAAATACGATATTAAATACGATATTACCTCTTAAAGGCACTATGTCCCATTTGCAGGCCAAAAAAATGAAAAGGTTAAATTCCAATGGCATTTGAAAGATAATACTAATTTAGAACTTCCCTTAAAAAAGGGGGGCTTGAAAATGTCTTTAAGTGTGAAAATAATGACTATTAGTTGTCGGATCGACTTAAGTGCTACCAAGTCAGTACCGGTAAGTAATAGTCTGATTTTCAGACCATTGTACTGAATGGTTGTACGTTTTGTGCTGCGCAAAGATTCAATCAGTTTAATTTTGGCCGTTACAAGAAGTGGGTAATTGATGTAGACAATGTACCCTTTATAGCTCATTTTATGTATGTTATTACCAAAGAAGAAAAAAAGCCAGTCAGTCACTCAATAGTGTCTGACAGTGAAGTCTAGCAAGGAAACAGGTTTCCTTGCATAATTTGAATACTAGGACACTGCTAACGTTTAAATTTCACAGATAGGACATACATGACATATTCATAATTCCTGCAAAGTTCTACAGAATTTGATGTTGGCTGCAAAAGTGACATAGTATCTTTAAAATACGATTTTTCTAAAATATAAAAAAAAACACATAAAAACCATGGAATCGCATAGAAACATGTACAAGTAAACCCCCGCAAACCCAACAAAAACTTTGCTTTACAAGTTTCTCATTAAATTTTAATGAAAGAGCAAACATTTTACTTGATCGTTCTTACCAGTAAAACATTTTTCTGAAATTTTACTGGCCCAGGGCCAACAGGCCAGTGGTAGTGTTGAGTTTTCGTGAAAATCTGATTTTTCTCTCCAAAATCTGATTTTTTAGGATATTCATTTTGTTTTTTTGTGTCAAGAGGTTGGCATCTCTCTCATCAAAATCAGTATCATCACCATCAAAATCAATATCATCATCATCATCATCATCATCATCATCATCATCAAATTCATCATCATCATCATTGTCATCATTGTCATCTTCATCATAAGTAATGACTTGATAAGGCTTAAAAATGGAAAAGGCTTAAATAATAAGTAATAGAATAAGTAATAAAATAGATACAAAATGCCAAGTGATTGCTCAAGGGTAGAGCAGTGTTGTTGTACAGTAGATAATCCCAGATTCCAAACTCCAATCCTTGACCCAGCATTAAAACTAACTCTATCTTTTACCCTAAACCTAATGTAAAACCCAGTTGCCTTTGTATACTTTTGAAATAAAGCCTGGAGCATTTGTCGCCAGAGCAATTGTTGGAGCACTGTATAAACAAAATAAATTATCAGTCGTTTCTTCTAATTTTCTTGTTGTCAAACTCCAGATTTGCAGTGGTTACCAGCGCAGTCTTCTGAGGATCATCCTGGTATATTTCTTAGGGGTCATCACGGCTGGATTCTTCCTCTTGGTGGTCTACTACTGGAAACCTGACTGGGGTCTGAAGCTGACCCATTCAAGGTGCCTTCTGCAGAATGCAGACTCTATACTCATTGAGGTATGTGGAGCATTATGTGGTATACAGCATCTCCTATTCTATTGTCGATTCTAATAGTGGTAGTGGTAGTTGTTGTGGAGTTGCTCTCTACAGAATGCAGATTGTATACTCATCAAGGTAAGTGTAATTTTGTTTGACAAGTGGGAGTGTTATCCGCGACTACATCACCATCCACTGACCGAATTGCCAATATGAGATTCGCTTAGATTTAGTGATCTCACATTTCAAACATTCACAAATTTCTTATTATTGGTACGATTTATTTCAAACTTATAGCCATAATGTTTCTCTTATTTTTCTGCTTTCATACAAATGAAATTATTACATGGGTTGGATTGCCCTTATTATCTTAAGTTATAATTGATTTTGGCTGATACTGAGGGTTCCATGGACAGACAGAAGAACAAACCGATGAATACTGGACAAACTGGGTACAGAGATGTCGCTCTGTAAGTGTATTGCCAGAAGGAAACTAGTTTTTATGCCATGTAGTAAGGAGAGATGGTCTTGGAAAGTCACTTATAACAGGAACTGTGGATGCCAGGCAAAAGGAGAGGCAGACTTAATATTGCTTGGTTGAAAGATATCCACATATGGACAGGGAAAAAGCAGTCAGAGGTAACAAGATCAACAGCAGACAGAGAAGGATGGCATAAACTAGTGATGTCCACAGCAGCGCAGCCAGCGCCACCTGACTGAAAGAAGACAATTGATCAAATGTAAATTGGCAACCCAGTCACATACCCTTTGAGTACCTCTTCTATTTCCTTTGTACTGGAAACTGTATGAATGTCAATTTCCCTTGTTACTGATAAAGAAATCGATGGATCTCTTTCGCAGTGGAGATGTGTACAAACATTGGTCCAATCCAATAGTATCTAGGGCTCATGTATACTGAAATATATGCTTTTGAAGAAAAGAATGGACATTTTGAACAATTTTAGTACTGAACAAATGGGAACAGTGCCCCGAAAATGCATCACAGAGTTGCCACTTTTTATGGGTTCGTTTAAACCAACTTGACGGCAGTGTAGAATTTCCCTTTAAAACTGATTTATATAAACCTGTGCAAGCAACACAAAGTTGTGTCATAGGGTCTCGGTATGGAATATTGCTTAAATCAAAATTTAGATGTTTTGTTAGGTTTTTTCTTGCATACATGTAGGTCTAGGATACTGCAATACTAACATTTCTTTCATCAATTTACGGATCACACAAGTATACTTATTACCTTCTGATCCTGCCATCTGTAGCAAACCAGAAAAGTCTAGCGGTAACACATACTAGTGCCAAGAAATGTTCACCTTATTCCAGAAAGCGGTCATATACCTCACTAGTAACAAGAGATGACTTTCCACATGGTGTATCCACAAGCCAAGATAATACAGGGAATCACTTGTCATGCTATAGAGATTGTGTTGAATGAAGTCGTTACTTGTCATTAAAGGAAGCCATCAAAAGTAACAAAAACAAGACATGAGCCATTAACCATCTGTTGCAATCGATGAAAAAATATTAGGCTTAAATAACATACATCTGCTTTTTAATTTACTGATAGGTTTATTTATTTATGCAAGGGGTATATAGTCAACCTAGTGTAAGTCTATCTAGGCAGGACTGAGTGAAATGCATTGACTTAGGCAGTCTTCGATGTTACGCATATACATGTATACTACATGCACTTGTAGTATATATATCTGTAAGTCATATTTCTGTATGTTGTCCCTTGTCCTAAAATAAATTGTGAACACTGCGTCAGGACACAGCCGGCAGCTTAATTGGGATTAGTTTTAGCCCTTGCCATGGTTTAAATTGTTGTGCAGACATCCAGAAATTAAGAACATACCTTCATGTATCAAATCCTTGCTTTGTTATGATTTATTTGTAACCTTGTGTTGACTTTTGCTACTTCATCTGCTAAGCACATGCCACAGACTAGACTCTACTGCATACATAAAATCAGAGTGTAGTGACCTTGTGAGATCAGGCTTTGTTGAAATGAGGTCATTGAGGGGGCAATGGCAGGGGTCACATGTCTTATTGAAGAAAAATAAGACAGAAAGTAAGTAAAAATATAAAAAGAGAACATTACATGGTGTATGATATGTTCCTCAACACATTTCTTTTCTTCATCTCTTCCTCTTCGTCATCTTCTTCTCCTCCCTGAGGTTTCTAATAATTCTTCCATTTAACCTCTCTCACTCCTTTTGTAAGTTTCCTTTTGTTCAATCTTCTTATGTATGATCATTTCCTCACTCTCTTCCATATTCTTTCTATCTGATTATGTTTGTCTTTATCATTTCATGATTTTCTTATTCACCAACACGAGAACCATTCATTGAACTGGCAAGCAAATTCATTTCGTAGCTAACTCACTTTTCTCTACCTTTCTCATCATTTATACATGTACAGTAATTCACAACTCTTATCTTTCAAAAGCCTCATGTCAACACACTTATCACATGACTTTCATGATGAAGTCAACACAGACTAACATTTGTTTTGGTTGCTCCATGGCTTTACTCTGTACATATCAACAACTCTTGGCCTTCCAAGAAAGCATGATGATGCATGCCACACTGCATGACAGTGCATGTTTACAATCTGTATACAGCTTATCGTCAATGAAATAAAAAGCATTATGATTGTCTAATTTTCCCTCTGGATTGCTTAGTAACTGAATGTCGTTTACGTATTAAGTGAGGGAAAGACATGGGTGTGTCATATTCAGGGGTTCTGATTGGTAGAGAGTACAAGACAAAGCACCCTTTGATCTCATTGATAACTGTTGTAACTAAGCAAGATGGAGTTGCGTGCTTGTTTTGATTGCCATAAATCGTGTACTCTGGATTCTTTCTCTTTGCATTCTCCTTTCCAATATTGACCGCCCCTCCCCCCCCCCAATTAAAAAAAAAATGAATGAATAGGTTTGAAAATGTCTATAAAATAAACATACAGTGTACTCTTAAAGGGTGAGATGTGCATCTACATGTCATTTAAAACCAAATTAAATGTCAGAAAAATATCATTTGTGAAGGTTTGTTTCAAAAGTACAGTGTATAACAGCCAACCTGATATACATGTAGATGTGAGCATTACTATTGATTTTTCAAAGATTTTGCAATAATAAGCAAATCATATAATTAAGGGGTAAAAAATGAGGTTGATAGATGATACCGTGCACCTTATAGTGTGTAGGGCTATTTAGTAAAAGTTTATGGATGCGCCCAATACCATGTTTTTTTTTTAACGATCCAACCAGCTCATTGGATGAGATTCCTTTAGCGAAACCATAAGAGGCTTGCGGTATCAACGTCATCATATGTTACACTTTTCCTTCTCTTCAAGTTCTCCTTTCGGGCATCCAATGGGTTTTCAACTGTTTTGATTATTTTCTCTTTGTTTTTCAAGATATCCAAGAGTGTGTTCGACTTTAAGTTAAACTTGGCCACCACATCTTTCCCCTTCATGGTCCGCTTCTCATCGAAACACTTGAGGATTTAGTACTTCTTGTCATATGATAATATGGTTAATTTTCTCTTTGTAGCCCTGATAAAAGGTTGCTTACAGCAAGCAGAGCAAGTGAGAAAGATATTATTCAGGTAGGCTGCAAAGATGAGGATGCAGTGCTTACACAACCAGATTAGAACAGCTGACACAGCTTACAGCTTGCCAAAATGCTCTGTCAACAATTTATAAAAATACACAAAGGACCTAGCAAAATGTTCACAATCTTTACCTGTTGTAATACTCAATCCAAGAAAACTCCTCTATAATGAAAAACAAAAAAGAAAGTATCCCCTATAAACAAAATCATTTCCACTTTGAAGGGCCCTCCATAGATTGGCAATAAATAAATTCAAAATGTGTGAATATGATTTTGTTGGGGATGATAATGAAATAACAATTTTTATCCTATGTAAATCGGACATTTCTTCATTTATGAAAAGGATAATAAAAAAATAAAAATTAGCCCTATCGAATAATGCATCGTAACAATTTGAAATCAATACGTGGGCACCCGTTTGAAATGGAGAACTGATAGAGAATTATAATTCATAAAATAAAAGTTCTGGCTTTCATTTCTGGCTTTCATTTCAACCTGAATTTCATCCAAATTTACACAGTACAAGTATAAATGAAATCTAACTTTGAAACGGTGTGAGAGTGGTTGTAAATCTCTATCCCAATCCCAATCCACTTTCCATCTAAAAAGTTTACTTTGTGTCATTCACCATAAATCTGCATCAAAGGGAGATTATTTGGGGATAGAGAGAGAGCGAGACGTAGAGAGAGAGGTGGGTACGAGAGAGAGGAAGATAGAAGTTAGATAGAGAGGGAGGGGGAGAGAGATGGAGAGAGGCAGGTACGAGAGTGAGAGAGGGAGAGTGAAGAATGGAAGCAAGGCTAGAGTACAGGGGTGTGTGGCGCATGCTTTGACAGTGATTGATTTCGTTCTACTTATGCGATGTGAATTCAGTGCTTTTTCTTTGGACTGTTCTTGGAATTTGATTGACTTGTGTGATTTTTTTACTTGCAAAATTCAACTAATACAGCGGATTAACACACATAAGTGTATGAAGAAAACTGGGATTTGTATTCTCATCGACTTAAGTGGTTATTTGATACATACAACGTCGACTTGTGCGAGGTTGACTGTATATTTACTTTTCAGTGATGAATAAGTTTTCAGTTATTTCTGATTGATTATTCTGTCCGTCTTCTGATGTATTAAATAATGTGATATGTAGAGAAAACGGAAAGAGAGAGAAAGAGAGATAAGGGCAGAGGGAGATAGAGAGGGGTGAGGGATCAAGAGAAAGAGAAAGAGAGGGAGAGACAGAGAGAGACAGACAGACAGACAGACGAGATGTAGAGTAGAGAGGAGTTTCATCGGTAGTTGCTAGGCAACTACCCATAAACACAACGAAAAACACAGATTGAAAAGAACACCTCTGGAGTTTGTGTTTTTTAACCACCGTCTGAAACTCCATGGGTTTTTGCAGTTTAAATGCTCGAGCTCAAAACACAGGTGAACTATTACGTTTTTGGTCATGTGGCTCTACTCGCTTCCGTGCTAACACATTTAGAGCAGTGACAAGTGGCACATGCGCACTGCTCACCCCAAAACACAATGAGCAGACACAGGCGGGTTTTTATACGTTTTTTTCTTTAGTGTAAATGGTAGTTAAAAAAACTGATGGTTTTTCAAATTGATTTTTCTGCAATGTAAATGGGCCTATTCTGCAAGGCTATGAGCAATCATCCTTGGCTCCCCATTTGCTTTTGTTTTTTTGTAATCAAAGGATGGATGGGAAATGTGTTTCATGCAATCGTGCAGAGTTCATTTCCTATTGGTCTCAGCTGTTGTTTGATTAATGTGGGAAAACATAGGTTGTCAAGGTTTTTAGCATGTGAACGTGTGAAAACTCCCCAAGATTCAAAATATTAGTAAGAAAGGCTAAGCAATACAGAGGAAAGGCAAGATAGAGAGGAGGAACGGAGAAGGGTGCTTACTGCTTAGAAAGAAAGGAGAGAGAGGGTCAGGGAGAGAGGCAGGGAGAAAGTAGGGAAAGAGAGAGAGAGATAGGAGAGAAAGGGGGAGGGAGGGAGGGGAGGGAGGAACGGAAGGGAGGCAGAAAAGGGGGAGTTGGAGACGGAGCGAAAGAGTATAAATGCTTTTAAGAATGTGGACTAAACACAACTTCTGGTTTATACAACTCACTCCTACATACAACTACGCCTATTAAAAAAAATGGGATTTATTTGTCAGCAATGACACAAAACAATGTTGAAATTAATTCTTCTTACATCAAATAACAAAGATCTAGAAGTTTTGCTGTATAAAACAAATGATGCATGCTTTCATTTGTTCATTGAACGATCTCTCCTCTCTGATTGAATCTGTTTATGCATCTATCAAACTCAGCCTGTCTGTATTCAACATCAACATTCAGTGCATTTTGGTGTGCATATCTTTCCCTACGCAAAACTTTAGTAAACGACATCACCTTCTGATAGGCAGTCTGAGCCTTTTATCAGGAAATGATTTTCAATTGATTTGGCAGATATTACTTCCTCACCATGTTAGTGATGGAATGATAGTTCAGTTCACTGCACTTGTGAACATTGCCAATGTATATCATGCCATATATATCATGTATATCACAGTCAGAAGCTATCAAGATAAAATGAGATGGTAGTGTCAGGGGGTTATTATGTTCCTGTTTCAAACTACCTCTATACATGTAGTCATGTACATCTCTTGCCTTGATCTTTTACATGTTATCTTGTGGAAAGATTGCTAATATATGTTCCTGTAAAAAAAAAAATATATTCTAGTTTTAAATGTTTTGAAAGTCTCTGGTTTTGCAATAACTTTTCCCTATGGGTCTAGAGTAAAATATTTAATGCCCATACTTGTGCAAAACACACTTGCTCTATATTTATTTAATGGATTAGATCCAGGATGACATTTTGGGGTCTATTTGCACTCAGCCGTGTTACTGTTGATCCCTTCTTTATATATATATATATTTAAAAATAATTATCATAATTTAGCATAAAATTTTGTTTTGTACTCTTTTCATGATTTCTCAATCTGATACCTTGTATGAATGTTTTGCCATTCCTTAATCTTTTTTTGTTTTGTTTTTCTTATACTCTCCCGTTTAAGATGTCAATTTCTGTTCTTCCATTTCCTCTCATTCATTTAACCACATGCCTTCATTTTCCCCATTTTTTTCAAACTAGGATTGCTTCCAGCGTTACCATGTCGTTCAAGTCTTCAGGGTGGTGGTGGGAATGTAAGTTGATTTTCCTGAAGCCTCATTCTTACTTTGTCATCAAAGGTCATTTTAAAGTGCCGAAGACAGTGATTCGATATGTCCCCATTCATGGTAGAACTTGTACCATAATAATTGTGATCTAGCAGTCCTAGAGAAGAATGCATTGCACATCTGAATCACTCTGATTCTTGTTAGAATTTTTTCTTCACGAAACATACTTTCTTTTGCATATCGTAAAGATTTGTAGAGGTGCAGCTATGATTGTGAAATGTTAATAATTATTGTTTCAACTACATGAATTGCCAGATTGCTGTGGTTTTTGCTAACTTTATGCCCCAAAGAGAGGAGGAGATATGACAAGGCATTGTTTTATGTCAGTTGTTCAATTTAAAAATCACCATGCTCTATATCATCATGCATTGAATTTGAAAGGCATCAGATTTACAATAATTTGATGATAAAAGGAGCAAAGTGAGTTCAAGGGAAAAGAGTTACAGCATTCAAAAGAGATATGTTTGCTATAATAGAAGCTGAATCATTATTTATTCATAGTTCTCGGCCCCAATAAAGTAAGCAAGTCTCCTGGGGTTATGCTTGTCTAATACATGTGGAGTTTGATCCATAAATGACAAAATACAAATAGAGCTTCTGAGTTGTATTTGTGTATCATTCATACATTGACAAATATTAATCTGTGTGTCAATTCCTGAGGGTGTAATTGGATTGGAGGATTTGAGATTCAAGATGTGTGATTATTCTGTCAGGGGGATGGCCTACAGGTACAAGGCATAACGAAAAAGTGACAAAAACACTTTACAGGGTGTACATGGTGTGTTCTTTATCACAAGCTTACGACATCTGAAGTTTTATGCGTATCTGGTTATTAGCTGGGGGTTTTAAGTACTACAGGTACTTGTAGATTATAGAAGATATACATCATAATATTGACACTGTGTGGCAAAGATCTGTCGGGTAAGCAATTCAGCAAATACAGATTACATAATGCATTGCTCTGATTTCGGGATTTTTCACAATGTGCAATCTCTTTGACACTGTACTCGATATTACTACAATTAATTCCCTTTTTAATTCATTGTATATTTTATTCATTTACCGGTATTTAATTATTTCAAAAGAAGTTGGTTTTCAAAGTGGTCCACAAAATAATGACAATAGAAAACAGTTACAAATTGATATTTACAAACACGAGAACAAAGAGGAAAAACAAACAAACTTATAAGCAATCAAAAAATACATAAAACTATACCATTATAGGGGGGCGTTTCCAAAACTGGTCTATACCTTTAAGATAGCAGAAGCATATTGATAATGCTAAGGGTCAGTGTGGCAGGCAGCTCATCAAATAGATAACATGCAGTTCCCTGACTTTAGAAATCTTACAATGTATAAAATTGAATATATTTTATTGTCATATTTAATATCATAAATATTATTGTGGTTGACTTTCTTCATGTATTTTATTAACTGAATGTTTTAAAAATGAATGGAGGCACGTTCAGGTATGATGCAGTAAACTCGTGTGTTTTTTTACGTGTCAATGAATTGCAACTGCGTAACAAAGGTCCTGCCTTCACTGAGCTATGTATTATAACATACAGATATGTGACACGTAAGACACTTTACCTCACCATTTAAAAAGATCGCAGGGGTTTTGCTGTGTCATATCCGTACGAGTCCTGAAGAGGGATTGATGTCATTGATAGATATAACTTTGTCTAAAGTTATTAAAGGGATTGGATATCTTTGCCTCATATTCTAAACAAAATCCTGGATTTAGCTCATGCTGCAATCATAATTATAAACCTTTAGGTCAGTCAGGAATCCCATGACTTTTACAAGCCGATCGCCTGTCTGATTATCAAGATATTTATGATTGAAATTGAAATTGAAATTTCAAAAACCTTTTTCTCAATGGTTTTTATAACACTACAGTCTATTGGGGGAAACGAGTACGGTATGGTAAAACCGGTCACTCAAAGATTTAAATGGAGGGCCGGAAACTATTGTCTACTGTCCTACATGTATCAGAATAGTCTTTTACTGTTACTTTCTTCAAGAATTTATTCAGACTGTAAAAAGTATGTTCTGAACTAGTACAAGATCAACAACATCTCGGCGCTGTTGCTCGACTTGTCTGCTAAGTGTTTCACAAAAGCATCTTTGCCAAAGGGAGCGACAACTTTCCTGACAAGAGACTTGTCACGACTCCAAATTTGACATTTCTTTTTAGAACGCCATCTCAAGTCACTTTAAATTACATGTAGTCTATGAGCAGCAAAAAAACTTACTTTTTGATCTTCAAGCTCTCATTTTACTGATCAGTTCTTATATATAGAAGCATTATACAAGCATACAAACGGTTCTTACATTGTTTTAATGCCATAACAAGTAGATAAGATTATATTTTTCCATAAATCAGTCTACCTTTAATAGAAAAGTAGCCAAAGATGGAATAGTCTGTAATTTCATACCCATGGGAATTACGACAATTTTTGTGTAGGTATTTCTCTAGATGTTTTCCATTTTCAAGCAAAATCTTGATACAAAACTTATCACATATTTATTTGATAACTAAATGTTAAATTGTGCATCATAATATCTCTTGTTTTCATTATTTATTTTGAAAAGAAATAAAATCAGGGTCTCCTTTCGATTGGATGTGAGTTATGGTATCCTGTTACTTGCAAATTTTGATTTGCTTGTCGCAAAAGCCACCTCGAGTTTCCTCAATTTGATAAATTCTTAGATGTCATGTTCTCATGGAAATTTGATATTTATTATCCCCTCGCCGACAAAGTCGGAGGGGATATAGAAACGTCGCTGTCCGTCCTTCCTTCCTTCCTTCCGTGCGTCCGTCCGTGCGTCCGTCCGTAACAAATTTGGTTTCCGATCAATAACTTCAGTAATGTTTGACGGATTTTAATGAAGTTTGATATGAAGGTATATGGTATCAAAATACAGGCTAATTTCGATTTCGGAGTATGTAGGTCCAAGGTCCAAGGTCATAGCTCATTAAATATGCGAAAAAATACACATCTGGTTTCCGATCGATAACTTCAGTAATGTTTGCCGGAAATTAATTAAGTTTGATATGAAGGTTCATGGTATCAAAATACAGGCTAAGTTCGATTTTGGAGTATGTAGGTCAAAGGTCAAAGGTCATAGCTCATTAAATATGCGAATCTGGTTTCCGATCGATAACTTTAATGTTTGACGGATTTTAATGAAATTTTAAATGAAGGTACATGGAATCAAAACACAGCCTAAGTTTGATTTCGGAGTATGTAGGTCAAAGGTCATAGCTCATTAAATATGCGAATCTGGTTTCCAATCGATAACTTTAGTAATGTTTGACGGATTTTAGTCAAATTTGATATGAAGGTACATAGTATCAAAACACAGCCTAAGTTCAATTTCCGAATATGTAGGTCAAAGGTCATAGCTAATTAAATATGCGAATCTAGTTTCCGATCGATAACTTCAGTATGTTTGACAGATTTTAATTAAATTTGATATAAAGGTACATGGTATCAAAACACAGCCTAAGTTCAATTTCCGAGTATGTAGGTCAAAGGTCATAGCTCATTAAATATGCGAATCTGGTTTCCGATCAATAACTTTAGTAATGTTTGACAGATTTGAATGAAATTTGATATGAAGGTACATAGTATCAAAACACAGCCTAAGTTCGATTTCGGAGTATGTAGGTCAAAGGTGAAAGGTCATAGCTCATTAAATATGCAAAAACACCTAATTATATATGTGAAAATGTGGTTAACTTCCTTGTCTCCGTAAGTTGCTTTCATGAAATGACCCCAAGCTGTATTGCGAACCCTGTTGGGGCCATGTTTATAATTTTAACCCTTTCATGGAGATGTTTATAAAATTGAATATAACATTTACCCAATGGCATCAACATTTTCATTTTCTTACCATGCCAGGTCTGTGGAGAAGGAGATCCTCCAAGATGTGATGAAGCATGATGTCCTGATGGACGATAAATTCATGTACTTCTGCTTCCACAAGATCAAGTTCTTCTGGAATCCACAGGATCAGTGTTTCTTCAAGCTTAGGTTAGTCAGGTTTTCTTTCTAGCAAATATAAGGAAAAAAAAAGGGGGGGGGTGGTGGTTTAAAACTAGTGATATTCAGGTTTATAGACAGCTTTTCCCTGAGGTTACGAGGCAATGAATACTGCCATTATCCCAGCTTCAACTGAGCTACTATTCTCAAAGACTTTGTTCCAATGCGGTCCTGTTAACTTCACCTGGGTAGAGGGTGGCATATATGCATATTATTGCCTTGCTTGATGACATTAGTGGTTTGGCAGGGATTTGATCCCTGAAACATGAATTGTATGACATATGCTCAGGCAACAATATCTCCTCTGTCAATTCCCAATACTAAATGAATTCCTTACTTTAAACAGGGACCAAATATTGCATGTAACCCTAACCTTTTTTTAACAAAATAAAGCCCAGAGTAATTGTTGCTGGAGCGAATTTTGGAGCGCTGGTACATGAGGTCCACTTATCTGTCCCTAGACCACAACACCTGAGGAGTGTCTTCCAACAATCAGAGTTGAGCTCTAAGAATAAGTTAGTGGAGAAGAAGAATTTAATCTTATTCTTCTGACTAGGTCAATGGTACATCCAGTTCATTCTAATATTCATGGTGAAGTTTAAAATTTAAAAAAAGGTCCCACATGATTACTAGTGCAACAGTGCATACAACTGTAATGTACTATTGCCAGTTTTTCCTAGAAAAGTGTTCATTCTATGACTGATGGCATTTCAACAGATTTTTAACATTTTAATTGTCAATGTGATTTGTTCTTGTTGTTAGGGGCCTGGATAAACTCACTCCTACTGATGAGATCTACAGGCGAGCTAATCTTGGTCTTGACCTTCGTGAAACAGCTCAAAGGTAGGTATAGCCTTCTTTCATCAAAAGTCTCCTCTTAATCTCTTCTTGATTCACTTTGTTGTATCCGATAGTCAGATGAGAGAGGAGATTTGAAAGTTTTACATGAATAGTGAGTTGCTTGCTTGACAAAGCAGTACTGTATGTGAATGCTTCCCCAGTCCCGTTCAGCTGACATGCTTACTTTCACTTTAATAACCCACCATAGTAATTCAGAGTTTTCTCATTTTCCGAATTTGTAAGTTTTCCCTCTTCAAATTTGCAACAAATAATTTTAATTTTCACTCCTTCATAGTTTGAAACAAATTCAAATATTTATTGAATGAAACTATTTTTTGAAAGACTTTAATGATTAGTATGTATTAATGACTGCTTTGAGAGAAATAGTTGTTTTTATACGCTCAAGGGAAGGTTACAATTGTGCTATTGCCCGAGGCGTGCCGAGGGCAATAGCCTAATTGTAACCTTCCCGAGAGCGTATAAAAACAACTATTTCTCGAATATTAAAGCAGTCATTAATACTTTATATGCCAAAAAATAGTCAACTTACCAATCAACTGGTAGAACAGGAAGAGCAGAAATAAATACTAAATACACATAGGGTCTAGAATCTAGTTAGTGTTAGATCTAATAATATATTCAAATCTGTTGTTGAGAGGCACTGGAAAACCCATCCACTCAAGTTTTCACCCTATCAGAGACTACCCAACGTGACGAGGGCAAATAAGCTACAAGCTTTACGTCTCTACATCCAAGTAAAGTAGTCTCGACTACGTCTACCGCGGTGCGGTAAAGTTTAATACTCAGTACAATGTCAATGACAGTAGATCTCTAGACCCCTCTAGTACACAACAATTAATGTGTGGGTCTCCACTGACTGGATTTGACTATTTTAGACCTTACATTGGGGTGCTTGCTGTCAGCAGAATTAATCAAGTCTTGCATTTGATCATCATCAAGAAGTTGAAATCTTGGGAGAGTTTCTTCAGCCATTTTTGCCTTGTTTGGAATTCAGTACGATAGAGATTGCCGTACGGTCGTTATTACATGGCTTTGGCATTTTTCGGGAATAGTTAAAACAACGACTGCAATTTCGACCAATCAGATGGCTGGATTTCTTAAGTGAGGTATATAATCACAATTAAATCACTCTTATACAGGGATGGCACAACATACTGTGATTTGTGCTCTTTCTGCTCAGGCTGTATTTATAATGTGTTGTTCCTACCATTCTGGATCAAAAGATAACACACAAACATCACTCAAATGAGACACTCTACTGCTATGGGTTAAAAGAAAGTTTCATAAAGTGTCCCATAGAATGGCTTGTGTATAGATCTGTATAGTGATACTCACCCTACATTCTAACTTGCAGAGCACAGGCAAGAAAAATATGTTTTGAGCATCTGTAGCCTATTTTACAAATAGCTGTTTAAACTAGGCCTGAGTCGGTACGGTCGGTCACACCGGGTCCCGACCGTTGCTGTCGGGTCCCGGTTTTTTTGGAAACCGACTAAAAAAAAATGAAATATATAAGAAATTGCAGTATTGCACACCACAAAAATTCTTGCGTATTTCATTTTACCAATTTGTATTTCATATTCTAGCTCATCCTAAATAGATCTGAACTGCCGATATAAATATGGGTTGCAAAGCAGTTCGCTGTTCGCGGCATGGGGTTGTTGTTGCCAGCGCAGCTAGCGAGCAATTAAAAGCTAGCCACTGGACCGGGTGTCTAGTCTCGGCATGCAGGATGAATAAATCAGGTTAGGTAAAAAAAACATTAGTGTTAGAATAATAAAACGGCTTTCTGAAAAATTCTTCTTTACAACAGACGGATCGAATATTTTTGTTAAGACAAAATAAATATTTTCTTCTTAATTTAAACACTGCATGCTTTTTTAAAAAGCTGATAATTACTTAGTAATCACAACAAGTTTCGATACTGATAGCTGTTGCAAGGCAAGTTTGGACTTGTCACGGAAGGAATGTGCAATAGTCTACACTTCATTAGCTGTAAATGCGTGCCGAAACAAACCCAAATAAATACGTGATCGTATCAAGAAATCATTAAAAACTACGAGAGCACAATTGGAAAGACAACAACTACTAAAAATTACCGTAATCAGATACATAACTTGGACGAAGAATACAATAGTTGTCCAAGAAAAGCCACAGAAATGGTGATATCTGAGGAGTTACTAGGTCCATTTGTTATCGGAATGAGGTACGTGCACGTCACATGTACTGTGTATGCTGATCACATGCACATGGCTAGAATCCATTATATATATATATCTATATATTAATACGCAAAATCGCCGCGGGGGGTACGTAACGGTCTGCCAATGTGAATTTTTTGACATCAAACCCGTCTTTCCTCGACCCTACCCGCCTCGGCCGTCGCGCGGGAACGGCGACACAATTCAAGCGGACCTGCTCGCGCATGCCGCGTGCCACGTCGACCCGTGGTCGCCGTCCATGTCGTTAAAGGTGGTTTCGGGGTCCCGGGAGGACGGGCGGACGAGCACGGCCGGTGTCGTCCGTGCAAGGAGGCGACGAACCCGCGAGTGAGTCGGCGAGGCGTGCACCCGCCCTCTGCACGTCTTATCAAAGAGATCACACTATCAAGAGACAGTCCAGTCCATGATGTGTTGTAGCAAATATGCACGTCGCAAAGGATAGGGCCCATCCCGTGTTAGGCATCTTGCTATATGCAGTCTAATCAAAGAGATACTTTATCAAGAGACACTCCACTCACGTCATGTAGCGTAGCACATGCATAATGCGATGGGTTGGGCCTATCCCGTGTGAGGCATCTTGCTATATATACGCAGCAGCCAAACTGACGTCAACGTAATACGTGGTTCTACGCTCACACACGCACACACACAGTCGAGTTAATTCGTGCGACGGTTACAATATATTGGCACAAACAGTCCGATTTTTCGCGTAAAATCTTTACTTTGAATATATTTGTACAAATTCTGTGGACCATGCCAACATAATCATAGTCCAAGCTTCTGCTTTATTGGTCTTTTCATGAAAACTACATTGAAATCACAACAATAATAACGCAAATAGATTGTAATTATCGAGACCATATAACTAAAGAGAAGGTAAATTCAGCGAGCTTAGGTAATATCACATGCCTCCGCACGGAAACTCCGCGGTGTCAGGCCAGTCACGCCATGCAATTTACCCTGTGCGGTAACTGCAGCACTCTACTGCTGTACCTGTAATACTGCAGGCTGTATAGCGTGTCTTTAGATTCTTCAATGTTTCATGTTTGAGCCGTGCAATGAATTGTTGTTTTCTGTTATTTCTTTATTGAATGTGATGTGAATGTGAGTACAGTACATGCTATTACAGAAGTGTCCAAGGAATGATAGGCCTACAGGTGGAAGGGATATAAAACAAATATACAATGACTCATTCTCGAACAAGCTAAAACTATTCGCACTCGGGAACATCAATGGAACTGTTCTCTATCGGGCCGCGATGGCCCTCGGGATAATATAATACGATTTGATGTTCCTTCGATGCGAATAGTTTTAGCTAGATCCTCGAGTCACTTCGAGTGTCATTGTATATTTGTAAATTTGTATATTATTTTCATGTAGGACTAAATTAACTTAGCAATGTGTGAAAATAACCAAAATGATAATGAGAACAATATACGTAGGCCTATCAGGGGCGTCGACCAATCCATTACCCTGGGGGACGTGGGGACACGCCCACGATTTGGGGTTAAAATCTTTCTTTTTTTCTTTCTTTTAATTCTCTTTCTCTTTCTCTCTGTGTTGACATCGCGGGAGGGGGAACTTTATTCAAACAAGGATTAATAGTCCAGAACGGTACGAAACGATCTTTCTCTAAAAATTTCATGAAACAGGGATTAAGAGTCGAGAACGGTACAATGAATCGTCTTCTTTCTGTAATAATTTAATGAAACGTCAAAGGGGGAAACTGAATCAAACAAAGATTAAGAGTCAAGAACGTACGAATCGTCTTTCTTTTAAATAATTTAATGAAACATCAAAGCTTCGCGCTTTGCGCTGTGGGGAAACTGAATTAAAGCAGGGATTAAGAGTCGAGAACGGTACAACGAATCGTCTTCGTTCTCTTATAATTTAATGAAACGTCACAGCTTCAGCGCTGCGCGAGGAGGAAACTGGATACAAACAAAGATTAAGAGTAAAAACGGTACAACGAATCGTCTTCTTTTTAAAATAATTTAATGAAACGTCAAAGCTTCGCGCTACGCGAGAGGGTGGAAACTGAATTCAGACAAGGATTAAGAGTCCAGAACGGTAGAACGAATCATCTTCTTTCTCTTATAATTTAATGGAACTTCACAGCTTCCGCGTCGCGGGAGGGGGAAACTGAATTTAAACAAAGATTAAGAGTCAAGAACGGTACAACGAATCGTCTTCTTTTAAAATAATTTAATGAAACGTCAAAGCTTGAGGGTGTAAACTGAATTCAGACAAGGATTAAGAGTCGAGAACGGTACAACCAATCGTCTTCTTTCTAAAAATTTAATGAAACGTCAAAGATAAAAAGATAATAAATGAACCGGTCACCAATGAAAGTACATGCCGTGAAACAGCATAACTAGAGAGAGTGACATGTAATTGTGTCCCCATGCTCAAACTCGGATTGCAATGACGCCCTTGATCCGGGAAAGGGATAGTGAGAATAATTGGAACGAAGTGGCGACAATAATCGTAAATAACGAAAATGAAAACGAAAGTAAAGTCTAAAATATCTGCATCAATTTTGATTACAAATTATTGATTTCACTGTTTTCTTCCAGTTTTCAAGTTTTGTTACATGATTCAGATAAAAATTAAAAATTCAAAACGATACATGATGGGACAGCAAACAAAAGGTTGGTATTCTAACGAGTAAAATATCAATGAAAAGAAGAAGAAAAATTATAAAATGATAAAAAGTAGGCCTATACAATGAAGAGAAATAATATCATCTAACACAGAAATTATCTTTTAAAAAAATATAATAATAATTATAATTAAAAAAAATAAATAAATAAAATAATAAAAATTAAAAAAAAAAAAAATCGATATCACATTATCTATTTACAACCCCCTCCCACCCTCCCTAGAATCCCGTGGATTTTCCACGGGCCCTGCTAGTATATATATATATATATATATATATATATATATATATATATATATATATATATACTGCCCTCTACGGTAAAAAGCAGTATAACAATGGATTCGAGCATAGTGATTAGACATGTGCAGCAGGTCTCTTTTGATAACAAATGGACCTAGTAACTCCTCAGATATCACAATTTCTGTGGCATTTCTTGGACAACTATTGAATTCTTTGTCCAAGTTATGTATCCGATTACGGTAATTTTGAGTAGTTGTTGTCTTTCCAATTATGCTCTTGTAGTTTTGAATGATTTCTTGGTTTGATCACGTATTTGTTTGGGTTCGTTTCAGCACGCATTTATACAGCTAATGAAGTGTATTGCACATTCCTTCCGTGACTAGTCCGAACTTGCCTTGCAACAGCTATCAGTATCTAAACTTATTCTGATTACTAAGTAATTATCAGCTTTTAAAAGAAGCATGCAGTGTTTAAAATAAGAGGAAAATATTTATTTGTCTTTAAAAAATTATTCGATCGTTATGTTGTAAAAGAAGAATTTTTAGAAAGCTGTTTTATTATTTTAACATTAATGTTTTTTTAACCCGATTTAGTCATTCTGCATGAATCAAAATAGCAGCTCGAATGTTCTCTGTCTATTTTTGCCGCAGTTTATTTATTTTTAGAGGCATGATAATGGCACTAAACATCGCCAAACATGGATGAAAATAATGTCAAATGGGAGAATATACCGATCTGAGCCGAGGTATGCATGTGTTGATTTATTTGATTGATAAAAAAGGTCACTTTTAAGGGGCATGTGTGTGTGTGTGTGATTGGGTTTTTACAGACGTGTATCAATCAGATATGATTATTTACGTCTGGGACCGACCTTTAACGTCACCATCCGAAAGACGTGACTCAGTTTCGAACCTGCGTCCTCGGCTGAATTAGTTTGTAACTTCCACTGTTAGCTGGATTACAGGCGCACGCCACAACGCCTAGCATACTGATGAAATGCGCTATTTATAGGGGCAAGTGGCAGATCCCGTACAAGGCAGTCGGGACCCGGTTTATAAAAATCCGACATGACTCAGGCCTAGTTTAAACAAGGTAATAGAAGATATTACAGGACTGGTATAACATGATGACATTGTCATTAATTATCAGCTACCATTAGCTGATATTTTCCTCATATTGCAGTCGGGATATTAACAATTTGAACCCGATATTTCCCTTTATGATTGGGTTGTATTACTGGTAATGATTGTGGAAATATGAAAATATAAATACATTTCTATGATTATAGTTGGTAACAGGTGTATTGGGATTGTAATGGAGAAATTGAGGTCTGAATTGATTTTATTTTTATCATTAACTAGTCACCATATGTATCTGAAATGTGCAATTAAAATTCAATGTAACATTATACACACAATATGTTATTGATATGCCAGAGCTAAAGCCAAATAATGTCCAAAGTCCTTTGGAAGCACATACAGATGTTATATCATAATATGATATGCACTATACAAGAACAGAATAATTTTCTTATTATTATTACTTTAGAAGGCAATTAAATCCCAATTTTCTAACACCAAGATATCAAATGTCCTTACCATGGAAGGGGGCAACCCTCCCCCTTTTTAGAACCTGTTTCTCATGTATGATTTTCCTAGTTAATCGTACGAGTTTGACTTTAAAAAACAGCTTCCCAATAGAATAAGGAACTACTGCATATAATAATATTGAATATTATCAATTTATGGGTGCTCAAAACACATCACATTTTATTACTGGGTGAAGAACTACTGCATATATTTTTAAACATTATTTTCTTTTCCATTATTAGGCGAACCTTGTATGGACTTAATAAGATTCTCGTACGGGTGAAGTCCATTCCTCTTCTTCTAATTCAAGAGGTGAGAAAAAAATCTTTTGTTTTCCTTTAAAATACCTTCAAAGTTATATATTGACATTATTCAAAAGTGTAGTTTCTAATCTTTGTTATGCAATGAGCATTGTGTGCTGAGAACTCGTTTTCTATTTACACTGTATTAGCTGTAAATTTAGAAAGGGTATAAAGAATTGACTGTTGTCTTTTTAGATTCATATTGGAAACTCTTGTGAGAATTGATTTTGGGTCTTGAATACTTGTTTGTACATATTTATATTTTTTCATATTAAACTATGAAGTTGTTTGTTCAGAAAGAGCCATATTCATGTATTTCAGTTGTTGAATATCTGTTCTCTTTGGAAGCATTTGTTTTTAGATGAGTGAAGAAGATTCATTTTGTATCTTTAAAACGTTATGAACTTGCTGGTTTCCATTCATTCAACAGTAAAACAGTAGTCAAATTGATAATTGATTTCTATATCATCTTTTAAAACTTACCTATCCATGTGCATTAATGTGACATTTATATTTGATACATTTTTTCTCAGTGCAATACATGACATTGTATAGAAAAAGTAAGAAATTAAGTTACATGCTTCATGTGCTTGTAAAATGAGTGTAAAAGGAAGAGAGTGACTTGCCATTATAAGTAAGGTAGAAAAAGGGGGAAGAATGCTGGTTTTCTAACTACAACAATGGTGACACCGATAACAATAGTAAATTGTTTTGAACAAATGTATTTTGTTACTTGATGGGTATGATGCCTTGGTTACATTCTTCAAGCATCTATAACATGTCTCTTAATGTCTGTTTTCATGAAGTATTCATAGATATATCATTTCATTAGCATTTTTATTTTCCTCCTCCAGATCTTGAATCCATTCTACATCTTCCAAATCTTTAGTGTGACAGTATGGATAGTGGATGAGTACCTGTACTATTCTCTCTGCATTATTGTACTGTCTGCTCTCTCCATCTCTATCTCGCTCTACACCACCAGAACTGTAAGTGGTATTGTCAATTGATTCTAATGATGATGATGATCATCATTGTTAATTAATAATTGATAATAATTTTTTCTTGTATAGCACATATGACATGATAGTATAACGTCTCTACGTGCTTCCAAAAGACTTATTACCCCCGTTTAAGCTCTGGCAATTGTAGCCCTCTCTGCGCTCCAAGAAAAGATTCTGCCAAGTAACAGCTTTCTAATATAGATTGATGTCTTGCCAAAGGATTTAATACTGGGGAAGGGATTCAAACGGAGTTTCAAAGTCAGGAGATTTATCCACTAGACCACAGTACCTCTAAAGAAAAGTTAGAGTTCTGATAAAGATAACAAGTTATTTTGTCTGCTGAATTTCTGATTTTATTGTCACATGGAAGGAAGTAGAAGCATTGTTCCATTGACAGGACTGCTCTTGAAGTGCTCCCATTACCGTATTTGCCGGCGATAAGGCCTCAGCGCCGCATAGGCCGCACCCCCGATTTTGACATTTCATAGACTTAAAAATTAAAAAAATTATTAAAACATTTTTTTTTTAAAAGATGGAAGGAAAAAAAAAAAAAACAGACCGAACAAAGTTATCGTAAATTTCTTGACGAAAACTATTTTTTCTACAAACTGATACCAAATTCATCAATATTTGTATAAAATTTTTTCTACAAACTGATACCAAATTCATCAATATTTGTATAAAATTTACAGTAAAAAACTAAGTTTACCGCAAAATTGATCGTAATTTAGCAAATCTTCATTGATTTTGAAGTTAGTACTGTATCGCAGGCAGTTTTGGTATCCTATTTATACCCCTACCTGCGATATTGCGTGAAATGGATACGAAGAAAACGGACTTCGTGCGGATGCGCAGTTGCGTTGCGCGGTAGCTCCGTAACGGTCCCTTCTTTTAGCCATGCAATGGCACGGACTTAAATCTAGATCTACCGTTAGAATTTGTTAAAAATAGGTTATGAAGTTGATTCACGAGATCGACAAAACTTCATGTCAACAATGCAACATGAAATAGTCGGTAAGATGTGTGGAGTTAATCTAGAAATGTCCTGTACCATTACTGGTATAGATCTAGTTAGTGTACCGTTCGTAGTCCCATTTCTACAAATTATACGTGCTGTTTTAGCAGCCGATTTTTTACTGTTGCGGATTGGCCGCACCCAGACTTTTTGACATTTTCAGAAGAGAAAATACTGCGGCCTTTACGCCGGCAAATACGGTAAAGGGATCCGGTAACTTTGTCTCAGATTCTGAAACAAAATCCTGGATTTAGCTCATGCTGCAATGATAATTATAAACCTTTAAGTCAGTCAGGAACCCCATGACTTTTACAAGCCGATAGCCTGTCTGATTATCAAGATATTTATCATTGGAAATTGAAACCAAATTTTGCATTTTCCTAACGGTTTTCATAACACTACAGTTTATTGGGAAAAACGAGTATGGTAAAACCGGTCACTCAAAGATTTTTACTTTTTTGAGGCACTTCTTGATCATTTTGAAGCACGATTTTTTTTAGGGCTTCAAGATTCCTCCATATCACAGACACTGATAAACGTAGGGCCGTGTATCTCAGATTTAATATTGTTAAACGATGCCTTTAAAGGGAACCTCACCCTATTGATAAATGAAGTATTCTTGGCATGATGTAATGCCTTATAACATGACATGGGTACAGCCATTTTCATGATAATGTGACGTACCAGACGAACTGGTACATGTATCATGCACCAAGCTCCCGTTTGAAAGACTTTTTAATTCAATAAAAAAATCTTTTTTTTCAATGACGGAAAATCATAGCTGAGAAGGTAAAAAAATATAAAAGGGAATAATTGTAACTCATTAATTAAAGGTACTAAAACAAAGCAGTTGACAAATCTATTTCATTTATACGAAACCTTCACCCCCAAAAAGTGCTACAACTTATTTATGCAGTATGCATTCTGACAATTATAGTACAAAAGATAATAACGGGTGAATGAAATACTTCCTCACCACACACACATGGGAAGGAAGCATCTGTAAATTTGAATACATATCCTTGATTAACAACCCTGCATAGTACGTCACGTTATCAAGAAAATTGCGATGCCCATGCCGTGCTGAGAATCATTACATTACGCAAAGAATATCTTGCTTTGTACCTCATACAGTTTGGTGGGAAATCTTGTAGATTAATGGTAAAAAATAAAAAAATCTCTCAGAATAACTGAAGATATTGCTCGGGTGATGTTTCGGTTAAAAAGGAATGGGTTATATTTTGTGCTCTGTCTAGGTTTTTTAAATTTTATTTGTATATCTTGTGCAAGTGTAAAAAATAGCCGCTTCTGGTATCGACAGATAATTGTTGATGGCTGGCCAAACCTGATAGGAGAGTCCCAAATAGGTAATTTATTAAATCGGTTCGCTGCAGCTCAGATGATGTAATGTTTCACTAATCTATTGCAAAACAAAAGTCTAGTGTATGACAGGAATTTTTTTTTCAACCTGCAAATGATTGTGGATTGTGGAATGTAGTCCATTACAACCCTGACATATTTAGATTGCAATTTAGCTTTCCTGGTGCTTTCAGTAGTATTGATTTTTTGTTTATTTTTCATTGTTTTTTATCGTTTTGTTTTGTTTTGTTTTGTTTTCAGCAAGCAACAACTCTAAAGAATATGGTGAAATCCAGTATTACAGTGCAAGTATTTAGACCTAATGGAGGTGAGAACAATTTATGATTATAGTCAGGGTGAGGGTGGTCCATAAAGGGGCTTAAACATGTAACGGCGACAGGTTTGAACTTTAATCAGCAACAGGTTCATATTCATTCTCAACCAAAATTATTTATGAAATATCAGTCAAAAAATGTGTTTGAAAATGCTTGAAATCATGGCTCAGATTGCACCAGTGTGCATCCAAGAACCTTAGAGCCCCTAAAGCAAACCCTGGAGCCTGGCAACAAGGGAACTGTGTGCTTCAATTAGGCCTGAGTCGGTACGGTCGGTCACACCGGTCCCGACCGTTGCCGTCGGGTCCCGGTTTCGTTTTTTGGAAACCGATGCCCCGAAAAAAATAATGAAATATATAAAAAATGCAGTATTGCACACCACAAAAATTCATCCACCTTAAAATTCTTGCGTATTTAATTTTTACCAATTTGTACTTCATATTCTAGCTCATCCTAAATAGCTCCAAACTGCCGATATAAATATGGGTTGCAAAGCAGTTCGCTGTTCGCGGTATGGGGTTGTTGTTGCCAGCGCAGCTAGCGAGCAATTAAGCTAGCCACTGGCCCGGTGTCTAGTCTCGGCAGGATGAATAAATCAGGTTAGGTAAAAAAAACATTACGTGTTAGAATAATAAAACGGCTTTCTAAAAAATTCTTTTTTACAACAGACGGATCGAATATTTTTGTTAAGACAAAGTAAATATTTTCTTCTTAATTTAAACACGGCATGCTTCTTTTAAAAGCTGGTTTATAAAATTCCCGACTTGACTCAGGCCTAGCTTCAATAAGGCATTGTTCATCTCTCTTTTCTTTTAAAGCCTATCTGCACTAGTTTGACCAGGAGGGATTAGACCTCCCTGCATAGTCACTGACAGGTGGTTATCTCATCAAATCAGCTCTCAATTAACATAAGAACAAAGGGGACCATGGGGGACCAACGGTCACCGCTTAGGCATTGTTTGCTATATAGAGGGTGCAAGTAGCTATAAGTAGTGCAGTGGGGCTTTAAAGCATCTCTTTAAAAAACTCTTATATTGAAATATCAACATAATTGGTTTCAACATGCAGTCACATTGCAAGTCATTTTTGCTATTTCGTAATCCATTTCGTATTCTATTTTGTATTCTTTATTTCCTTAATTGAAAAGGCTACATTTGTTTCTACTCCACCATACAACACAGAGCTACATGTTTGTGCACATCCACCATTCGCTACACACACACACACACACACACACACACAATACACTCACACACTCATACACAAAGATCGTATGAACACATTTTCATTTTAAATTTCACCTTAAGATTTTTCTTTTGAGGCCACCATCCTAGTCAAGCGTCGCTCATGATTGCGGTCTCCTGCACCTTTTCCCCAGATAGTTTGGATAATGCTTTAAATTTATAATAATATGTTATAGAAATATTAAGTTTATTATCATATGTATATATATGTAAATAACCTTTTGACATGAAGTTATTGTTTGTATATTAAGCAAATAATTACCGTTGGTGAAGGTGATGGGACAAACTATCACTTCCGAGGCGATCTGGATGTACATGTAGCTATCTTTCCGAAGCGAAGCTGAGGAAAGATAGCGTATACATTCAGATCGCCTGAAACCAAAAGGTGATTATTTGCTTTATATTCCACATCGGAAACATTTCACTTCTTCTGTCATTTTAGAGCAACAAGTCATCAATTAACAGCTAGCAAACGGTGTACGATACGTACAGTGCATGCAGTATGGCAGTGTGACCATAGTTCGCGCGTGACCAAAGTGCGCGTACTAACACTAAAAGCGCTTTATAAAGAGGAGAGAGCACTTTCACTGAAGATAGTAGTAATATCTACGCAGTGTAACAAACTTTTCTTCTCCCATCAATGATGGGTGAACTATCTTTCATCACATGATTTACTTTTGACCAATCGTAGAGCAAGATTATTAGTATGTGGAATATAATTTGTATTATACCTTACGTTTATATGTTCTTTGTTATTCAGTTACTGTATTTGGAAAAATGCAGAAATAAAATCAAAATAAAATGAAAGTCAACATTATACCCAGCATCAAGTATAATCATTATTATAGAAAATAGGCCCTGGTCACATATTGTGACTGTAAATATTATCTTTTGACTATTGACAGAGATTGAGACTGTTTGGGAGGATCAGTTAGTGCCCGGTGATGTCATCATCATACCATCATGTGGATGTACTATGACCTGCGATGCAGTCCTGGTCGCTGGGAACTGCATTGTCGAGAGCTCTCTAACTGGTGAGTCTCTTATCTTCCTCTGTCTGTCCTTTTCTGTTCATTTATGTCTGTTCTCTTTCTCTCAATATATATAAAAGAATATATTGAAGAATCAGATATTAAAACAAATGACATCCTTTTATCTCTTGATAAAGGAGAGGAAGTCATCCTTGTGCTGCTAGACTTTTCATGCACATTCAACACCATTAAGCATGACATCTTGTTGCAACCCTGGAGACTGTGTTTCGGAATCGGTCAGACAAGCAATTAGGTGGATAGAGTCCTACTTATCCCAGCGCACTCACACTGTAGTGATTGGAAACGAGCAGTCATCCAGACATACCAGTCATCCAGACATACCATTTCTCTATTAGTCCCTCAGGGGTCCATACTTGGCCCAATCTGATTCACTCTCTATACATCTCCTTTAGAAAGTACAATTGATACACATAACATTCATAAGACGTTTTATGCAGACGATACCCAACTGTATATTGCATTTAAGAGAAATAGTGATGTTGGTCTGAAGTAAATGGTTTGAAACTCAACAGTACCAAAACTGAATTCTCCATGTTTCTTCACTCTACAGATTAAGTAACTCAATGTTAACACTGAACTTAGATGACACTCTTGTTCATGCAACCAATACATGTAGAATTCTAGAGGTCACTTTTGATGATAACTTCACATTTAAAAATTTGAAACGTTTGAAATGTTGCTCAGCAACATTTGGGTTGTACAAAATAGGTAAAATTGGAAATTTTTCGACAGGACTACCACTGAACGCCTCATTCATGCTTTGTTATGTGCTTTTCTGATTTTTGTAATAGTTTGCTCTTTTGGTCTCCCGTTTTATCAAATTCAAAGATTACAACTTATTCAAAACTCAGCAGTGTGACTTGTAACAAGAACAAAGAAACATGAGTCAATATCCCCAGTCTTAAGAAATTTACATTGGCTATCTATCCAGTCCCATATCCAGTTTGAAGTACTTTATTAACTTATCAATGTTTCCATCAGTTTGCTCCATTATATCTCACTGAATTGTTAATACAGTATAAACCAGAAAGAATGCTCTGTTCCAGTAAAAAGTCTTCATTTTATGTCCCAAAATTATGTCAAAAATCTTACAGGGAAAGTTCATTTTATATGCAGCCACTGTTTTATGGAATACCTTAAAAATAAAAAAACATTCAAATGGTTCAGAAATAATTTGAAAACAAATTTATTTATCACTTTGTAAAATCTCACAATTATGAACCCAGTGCACCATTTCCACTCCTTCTGTATTCTGTTCTGTAATGCAGGCGTCACTCTGTGGCCTGGACCCCCCCTCCTCAGGTCATCACCTTTCTTCACCTGAGCCAATTATTTGTAACCTCAGGGTTTCACCATCACTTCATGTGCTTTACAAAAACAAAGGCAAAGCATCACTCTTATCAGCAAATGTGTTAGTCCAGGCTTCACCCTTTGAATTATTTGCATAGGTGATGCTTCACTTTTGTCAGTTTTACATAGGTGAGGCTTCACTTGTGTCAGTTTTCCATAGGTGAGGCTTCACCACTGTTTCACCATACTGGCCATTTGCATAGTTCAAGCTTCACCACTGTTTCACCATATTGGCCATTACATATTTCAAGCTTCACGTTTTGAAATCAAGCTCCACCAATGTTTACTTATAATAGTAGACCATGACTGCAATGGTCTATAGTCATGATAGTAATTCCATACTGCTCAATAAGTACCAAGTCAACCAGGTTTCAATTCAAAGATACAGTAACATGTTTATTTTGTCAATCCAATGTTTCTACAGATATGTTGTTATGAAACTTAAAACGTTTATACAAAAGTTGTTTTAACTACAAGTCTTGTTTTCTAATACTAACTCTTGTTTTCTAATACTAACTCTTGTTAACTATAAACACTAACTCCTGTTACCTATTAAACTCTGTTTCTTGGAAATGAAAGAAAATGTTCATTCCAGACAAATTTCAGGTTTGCGTTGTTAGATTTTGACATTGTGTTCATTAAAACTACACTATAAAAATAATGAAGTTGCACAAGTGCACATTTCTTTTTATACAGGCAGTACTGTCACATTATTTTTGTAGTGTAGATAAACCAAGCTAAAACTCATTTTTGGTCTGGTTTATAAAATGTTAGCTTATCAAATTTCCTATTCACAATAGCTTGGTTACACCTCATTTGTTGTAGTTGAATTCAAGAAACTTTTGGCCGGGTATTGTACGACCACCTGATGATGGACCACACAATTCAGCCTTGCCCATAACACACTAATTATAATTGGTCCGAAACTATTCAAGCAAAGCAAACCAAAAAAGAAGTTAACTCTTCATTACCTGAGAATTTATGAAATGAGAGCATTAATTATAGAGAGTAATATGCATGATCAAAATGTACTCAATGCTTTGCTTACTTAGTCGTGGTCACTACTATGAATAAAACTTGATGGGGAAATTGTCCAGAAACAGTCAATAAGTCAACATACCAACATAATACAAAGTATAGAACTTTCCAGCTATCAAACACATTGTATGCATTTGTAAGACCATGTATACTTGTTTACAACAAACAATACACGACTAACACAAACCATCACAAACGTACACAGTATACAGTGCATATCCGCAGAATTCGTAAGGCTTCGACTCGAGCGCACGGCACTGCTGTGGCGTAGGCTATACCTTTGTGGAATACGTCAACATTGAAATCTCGCGAAAATATAGGCTAAGTTTTATGCACAGATTTCGTTTATAATAATCAATCGTAAAACAGGGTCGGAGTAGTACCGTCTCAAAATGATCGGAAAACTCTGAACTTTCTATTTTTTTTCAACTCACGTCGCAAAAACTTGGGGCCAAAACTTGGCACGATCTGCGCTGCGCATGCTGGGTACAATACCGACAGCTCGTAGGCTACTAGTCTCGTTTCCAGACTTGAGGCTGGCCTTTCAGGCACGTATACTCACTGATCTCTACCCAATTGGGTAGAGATCAGTGCGTATACTGCGAATACTCACGCAACTAGTTATGTGTAGGAGACTAGTAGACTACTCAAAACGATCTGGTGAAATCTCGAAATCAGTTTCGCTGGAGAAAAGTTCGGTGACCTCAGGACGATCACTCTGCGAGTGCATGAGTGACCGGAATAACGCACGATTTCGACATGATTTCGACATATTTTCGACGCGACCGGTAGTGGCTTCGATGTCACATCACCTGAACAAACAAGGCGACCGATTGGATTCGATGTCACATCACCAGAAAAAACAAATTACTCGTCAAAGCTTCACACATTTCATCAATTTGTATAGTAAAGCTTCACCCAATGAAGAAAAACGTACGTTAGGACTTCACTACAACAACAAATAGGTCAGGGTCAGGCTTAGGCGTCGAGTCGACGTCGATATTTGGCGACCTCTGAGGAGGGTGGGTCCAGGCCACAGAGTGACCCTTGCATAAAGCACATAGAGACATGCAATTATGCCTATGTGTTATGGGCTGTACAAAAAGGTTTATTAAAGCTGATATTCTAGGACAATAAATGTCCATTAATTTGGTACCTACGGCAAGCCTATGTTATTTCGAAGTTGTTCATTTACATAGCATATCACAAAAATCTTCTAGCTACTGGATATCCTCAATTGAAATGTCAAAAAAATAGCCTCCTCTCTTTGCCTAGAAAATCAGTCACGGAGCTGGTCCACTATTTGTGACGTAACAACCGGGGACGAGTATATTCATGTACCCGGATGTTCCATAGAAAAACATGTGCAGAGAGATACGAATTTCTGCTATTTAGTTTCAAAGGCTGAAAAGTCCAATGATTCATAACTCTATGTAGAATTCTTCACCTTCCCCTAATATTTCATAGTATAACTATCAATTCACTGTTTCAGAATTATGACATAAACATGCCAACGATGCGCTATTAGTCGATATTTTCACCATGTAATTTTTGTTGTGTGTGTTGAATTTGGTGAGATTGTTCGTGTGCTCAGTAAAGTAGATCCGCCGTTTTGCTTTGTTCTCGCTCGGTTTAGCTAGCTAGCTTTACGCATATACACGTACGGTACATATTATATAATTATATCAATTGATAATGGCTGGAGAGTTTGACTAGAACGATCTTTTTATGGATTTTGAAGAGTTTATGGAGGAACTTGGAAGTAATGAAGGAGAAATGGACGAGAGTGCATTGTGAGATATTCCAAATTCCGACACCGGTGGTCACTGATCGAGGAGCAGGTCTTTGTTAGTGTTTTTCCTTAGCTGATAACGTCGCTCTCACTCTCTTGCAATTGCTGATAAACAGATACCTAGCGCTCGTACAGAGCTGCCAAGTAGTACGGATTTACCGTATTTCGTACGGAAATCAACTTAAAATACGGTCGTACGTTTTTTCATGTTAAAATACGGAAAAAGAAAAAATCAGTTGTGTATAAGTCTATGGGTGGTGCGCGCGCCGTGTCAATTGTGTATTAGTCAATGGGCATGGCTGGTGCGCACTCCGTGCGCTGAAAGACGTGTGTCGGCTTTAGATATCCGTGTGTATGTTTACTATGTATGTGTGCGGTGCTTCGAGCATGCATCGATTGTCTGCGTGTGGGACTGAAGTGGAATCGGTGCTGCAACTTGCCAATATGCGTACACGTGTGTACGTGTGTGTGTACTAATTGTGCATGCGATGTGACTATACGAGTCGAGTTAGAACTGAAATGAAGAACATTTGCAGAAAAGACTGAAGGAATTGTCCGGTCTGACGGTAATGAATGTTCATTTGATAAGCTACATGTATGTGTAGATCTACTTCTAAGGGTTTTTCTTTTGAAAGGGCAAATTTTTAATGTGTTACTGTTAAAGATACTGTGTCCCTTTTGCAGCCAACATCAAATTCTGTAGAACTTTGCAGGAATTATGAATATGTCATGTATGTCCTATCTGTGAAATTTAAACGTTAGCAGTGTCCTAATATTCAAATTATGCAAGGAAACCCGTTTACTTGCTAGACTTCACTGTCAGACACTATTGAGTGACTGACTGGCTTTTTCATCTTTGGTAATAACATACATAAAATGAGCTGTAAAGGGTACATGAGCATTTGTCTACATCAATAACCCACTTCTTGTAATGGCCAAAATTAAACTGATTGAATCTTTGCGCAGCATAAAACGTACGACCATTCGGTACAATGGTCTGAAAAATCAGACTATTACTTACTGGCTCTATAGCTCCTAAGTCGATTCGACAACTAATAGTCGTTATTTTCCCACTTAAAGACATTTTCAAGCCCCCTTTTTTTTAGGGAAGTTCTAAATTAGTATTGTCGTTCAAATGCCGTTGGAATTTAACCGTTTTATTTTTTTGGCCTGCAAATGGGACATAGTACCTTTAAGTCCATTGTGCAGTGCTTAGGCCTTAGTTGTTTACGTGTGGGACGGAAATGTAATAGGCCTAAGTGATCGAACATCGCCGATATGCATGCATATTTTTTTCACGCGGAAAAAAATACGGATTTTGGGGTCAAAATACTGATTTTGGGGGATAAGAATACTGAAAATGCAAAATACAACTTGGCAGCTCTGCTCGTATGTTCCACAAGCCGCCGAGCAGCGGCCGGGCCTTACCTGCCGATTCCGTTCACTTCACGAACGTTCGTGCAAGAGCCGCATCACTCGCGGATGAATATCGTTCAATCACTAGTCATGTAGACGTTGTCAGCTAAATAGAGGAAGCTTGATCCTGTTCAAGTTTGATATAATTATATTTAAACAAAATATTTGACTGGTACTGTATTCTCTTTTGAGGCAGTCACACACATCCATGATAATTACGCTCACGGTTCTAGGCCTATTCGTTTCACAAAACTGCTCCTGTACCTTATCTGATGACAAGATAATGTATATGTACACCCGCCTATTCATACCTGCATATGATTTAACCTTGTTTTCCAAGCAGTAAACCTGTCTTAAAACTCTACCAAAAAGGATAATGTGAGGATATAAAAAGAAATCAGCGACTGGAAAACATTGCTTAGTTATTCTTCATTCAAATAAAAACAGAAAATCTATCACATAAACTCGTTAGCAAGAGCAATTCTAAGCTTTGACAGGATAGCATTTAGTGGGCATATCATTGGCATTCACTCTCACTCAGCCCATGATCCCCGGTTGTGACGTCAAGAATAGAGGACCCGCATTTCTGTGCATTTCCTGGTTTCCGACTGGAGGAGTTTGGTGGAGTTTACTCGCATAAATTCACTACTCTGAACTTGTTTTGTCGGTTGAATGCCATTTAGTGTTATTCTGGGGGTTAAAAGCTTTCTATTGATGTAATTATCTCAATATTATTATTATCTCCGACTCTTCAACGTCTTTTAAGAGCAACCTTAAATCCCAATTGTTCAATTTTGCATTTTGAAGACAGACATTCATTCTTTCATTTTTGTATTTTCTTTCTTATGTAAATGTACACGATTCTTTGTCATGATGTAATGTAATCCCTAATATTTTGAAGCGCCTTGAGCATTTAATTAAAATGGATAATGGCGCTATATAAATCTCATGTATTATTATTATTATTATTATTATAAATAATCAAAGTAGGAAGTAGGAAATCAAGTTTTTTCTCATTTTTACAAACCTTTACTAGGTGAGAGTGTGCCCATCACGAAGACCCCCCTCCCTTGTCCCGAGACTGGAGAGTTAGAATATTCCATGGACGAACACAAGCGACACACCTTGTTTTGTGGGACGCAGATCATCCAGACAAGATTCTATGCAGATGAACATGTTAAAGCTGTAGTAATACTTACAGGTAAGTTGACATTCCCTTAAACACCAGCAAAGATTATGTACACAAATCACACAATTTTAACAGAAACAGAAAATGTATAAACTCATAAAATAAAATAAATGTTGAGTTTGGCCCGAAAGTTAACATATACCTGGTAGAAAAGCAATGTTTATTATCACAACTGCACTCATTATTACCAGCTTTTCACTTCAGGAAGATAGACAAGTTTGGTCTATGTCACCTATAATCGCTCTGAGACATCTATGTACAGGTATGTGACCCCTGATGGGAATGAGTGCAGTTGTGAAAATGTGAGTAAACTGTTTTTCTTCCAGGTGTATGTAAACTTTGGGGCCAAACTGTTCATCACATTATATTACTGCAGGAAAACAGTTTGTTCATTGGGATTTTTGTGGTACAAAATAATACAAGAAAACAGGCTTTGTGGAAATTTAAACTAAAGAAACAAAAATATCATGTCGCCTATTTAAAAAAAAAAGTATTGGTTTGTTTTTTGTGTCATTCTACAGGATTTTCAACAGCCAAGGGTATCATGGTGCGATCCATACTCTATCCCATGCCAACGGAAATCAAGCTCTTTAGAGATGCTCTGCTCTTTGTAGGAATCTTGGCTGGTTTTGGTAAGTACCTTTCAGTATTTTACAAATTTGAAACAGCAGGAATTTGAAGCATGAGTGAGATATTTCATATCTATTGAAATCAGAACTTTCTGTAGGAAGTTCAAAATATCTTTGAAAAAGAGGTAATCATCAGAATAATGCTTAGGATATTCAGAATGTCATCAAATATATTGTGGCGGACACGGAATATTTGTCAGGATGTGCCTGGCCAAGCGTTCTCCGACCGTTTGGTCAAAATATATGACCGTAGCTTGATGGCTGGAGTTATCATTGACTGCTCACAGGTATCACAGGCGTATCGACAATCGATCATCCGTCGACTGCAATCGGTCACCCAAGCTTCTTGTGCACAGCATCAACCAATTGATCATCCCTCGAGCAATCAATCATCCCTCGAGCAATCAATCATCCATGCTTCATAAGCACCCAACAGGCACTGATTCTCACCCTTCTTAGAAAACTAATGTCTACGTTTCACTGCTTTAACCCTAATAAGGCCGGGGCCATCATGGCCCCTCCGCGATTTTTCTGATTGTTCGGGAACGCATGCGGATGACGCCCGCCGCTTCATGACTTTATTCTTTCGAGTCTTGCGCATCTTTTAAAACAATTTTTTTGAAAATCGGACCTACCGTTACAAAGTCACGTGACCTTTGTCTTTACATGTCGGCCCGAAAATCGCTCATTTTCGTGATTTGTGTACAAAACATATGGAAATATCATTTTTCCTAAAAGAGATAAAACATTGGTTATTTGGTCTTGTTTAAAGTTTAGGTGTTTGTTTTGGGGTCAAAATAGTTAAATTATAGTTAGAAATGAAATAAAACAACAAAAACAATGAAATACATAAGTTTAAAAACAATGAAATACATAAGAAATTATCAAAACAAGAGATAACATAAGGAATAACCTAGCTTTCCAAATTTTTTGGGGTATTATTATTCCAAATGGTCTAACAAATATATGTAGTGGAAAAGAAAGCTTAAATATGAAGAATATATGATTTATGGGTAAAAATATGAATTTTTTGACCTTATTTGCATAATTTACCATAAATATGCAAATGAGTAATTTTTTCAAAAAATTGAAATTGCTATAGTATTCTATACACTTCACTTGACATGCATGCAAATTTTCGCAGCGATCGGCCGTTTCACGGCCGAGATCTTAGGGGGCCATAATGGCCCCCGGCCGTATTAAGAACTCAAATAGCCCGGCCTTATTAGGGTTAAAGAAATCAGACCAGAATCTTGAGTTACATGTCGAAAACCTTTAATGCTTACTTAAACAACAGTTAGGGTGAACTCAACACAAGTACAGTGCAGACTGCAAGAACCAACTTAAAGTTGGCCTCGGTGAGGCTGGCCTGGATGGACGTATCAGATCAAATGTAGTGGAAGTACCTAAATACACAATCTTGCCTTCTTGTGTGTATTGGGTTTTTACAGACGTGTATCAATCAGATATGATTATTAGCGAGCTTTCGATTTAGGCACCGACGTGGGCTACGACGCGTGACGTCATATTTATCAACTGCGCATGTGCGAGCTTCTGGGCCCACGTTCCCTTCCAAGTCACACGACGGGAGTCGGGGGCAATTTCCGTGAATCCGTCGTCGTGAAAACGGCAACGTGGGTGCAGTTTCCTCGGTATCCCTGTTGTTATCATTCTATCATTTTTTCTTTCTGTCTTAATTTCCTTATGTTTTTCTTTGTTTCTTCCTTCTATCACTTTCTCTTATGTTATTCTTTATTTTTATCATTCTATCACTTTCTCTTTCTGTCTTTCCTTATGTTATTCTTTGTTTCTTCCTTCTATCACCTTCTCTTAAGTTATTCTTAATTTTTTATCATTCTATCACCTTCTCTTATGTTATTCTTTATTTTTATCATTCTATCTCTTTCTCTCATCCTTATGTTATTCTTCGTATCAGATTTTCGCACACTGTGAATTTAGTACCTGACTTAGTCACCTGATCTCAAAAATCGGTCACGTGACCGACGAAAGCCCCGTCGTGAAAAATCGAAAGCACTTCCGCGAAGGGAACGGACGTGAGCTGCGCAACGTCTCCACGCTCCGGTAACTCGTAGTAGCCCACGCCGGGTGCCTAAATCGAAAGCTCGCTATTTACGTCTGGGGACCGACCTTTAACGTCACCATCCGAAAGAATATCTTGAATATCTTGAATATCTTCCCTTTACTTACACGTATAAGAAGGCAATTATGTACTATTTAGTAAAACAACACTTCTGCTAATTTCATTAAATTATTAGATATAACCTTCGGTACAACCATTTATTCTTGATCAGATAACTTTCACACAAATAATATGCCCAAATGAAACATGATAATTTCCCCAACATGACTAAAATATGTAAATTATGCTAATTTTGCTTCATTTGGCAGTACCTATATCGACACGATGCGCCTTTGCTGTAGCGCATGCGCATATGCACCCACAACAGAAAATCCCTGATTTGTTACAATATGTAGAATGTCTTCTGTTTATAATGGACGTAGCCAGTCTCAGTCAAACTTTTCAGTGAGAAAGAACAGGAATTTATGGAGCAATGTTATAAATCAATTAGAATATCCTTTTTTTGTGTAGGACCCATTGACCCATTTTTTACTTAATTGAAAACCCCAATCTGGATTTAAGCTTCATTCCAAGTCAAGTGAACTGTGACTTTGACCCAGCATTGGGTTTACCGTAATGGTGTTTTTGGAATGTGGACCATGGTCTCATTTTGTTTATTCCTGATGACTTTGAAGTCTCAAAAAATCCTAGAAAATTTCTCTGCTTCTTGTTATGATTTGCAGTATTGTTTTTAATTTTTCTTTGATTCTTTGCAGCCGTCATTGGTTTCATGTATACAGTGATTGTTCTGGCATTAGATGGGGTAAGTTTAAAAAGCAATGGTGTCTGTAAATAGAAGAGAAAAAACAAACAGTTGCCGTTAACAAGTTACATGTAGCTCCTCATTTCTTTAACACTATTTGTCTTATGTGTTGTATAGCTGTGGTATTCAATTTAGTTGGTGATCAGATGGGTCAATGAGCCATTCTTTATAAAGTGAAACAAACGGTCACACACATGACCATCATATTTTGCCTGATTTGCCAGATTACATGTTATTAATGTTTATATCACCAGTTTCTCACAAAAATATTTCTATTTATATAAATAATTTCCCTAAAATAATGTTTTTACAGAGACATTTTTGAGTGGTCACACATGTGACCGACACAGTTTTCACTTCTAAAAGAAAAGCAAGTTTGCTCATTTATGGAAAATTACTGTCCCTCTTGCGTTGTCTGCCCCTGTAATCACCAAAGTGTTTTTTTTTTTTTAACTCAATTCAGACTCAAAGAGACATGTCTGATTACTCAGCCTACAATTATGTGCACAACATATTGACTTATATATTTATTTCCTCTCAGACTCAAACGAAAGAGATTGTGCTGAAATCTCTAGATATCATCACCATTGCCGTGCCACCAGCGTTGCCTGCCTCACTCACCATTGGTATGGTGTATGCTCAGTTCAGACTCAAGAAACGTGGTATCTTCTGTATCAGCCCTCAGAGGATCAACCTGTGTGGTACACTGGATATTGTCTGCTTTGATAAAGTGAGTCATGAAGTCTAAAGCACTGTCACTTAATTTATTAACATTGGAATGACGTTCATTGACAGGTGCAGTAAATCAGTTTATGGTAGGAAATAATTCCTTAAATGCTTTCAGCACCTTAAAGAAGTGTTGCTTTAGCAAGGGCACTTATGATACTCTGTAGGTGAACATCCTCTTGTTGGGAAATGTGCATAACATAAATGTAAATGTAGCTATTAGTATTATTTTGTACATGTTTGCATCAAGTGTGCTGTGAGAAACATGAAATTTGACCATTTTGGATGCAGATAAAAACATCCAGTATATTCCATCTTTTCAAAGATTTTGATTACCCCATTTTGCTTCACCATGATAGTACTTGAACTTGATAGGCCTGTAATGATCAACATGACTAGCAGTGCTTAAAAATAAGTATGCAGTATACAGGATAAACCCAGCATGTTATACTGGTTCTTCTTTGCTTGAGATTGATGTTATGATTGGATTATAACACTTTGTGAAATGGAATGCAATTTTCCTTATTTCAGACTGGTACTCTGACTGAAGATGGTTTAGATATGTTAGGTGTTCAGGAGACTTCTAATGGAGGGTAAGAAAGAAGAATACTTCAACCTCTGTGCTTATAGCTTCCATAGGCTTCTTACATCAGATTATTGTGTGTCCAGCAGGAAAGTACTGACAGAGCAATTCCTAGCTCACTTAAATCAATGGAAATTCCCTTACTAGCACCCTCCTGCCAGGCAAACAATGCTGTATAGTTCAACAAAACATTTGTCCAAAGATGAACATTTGAGAAAATGTTTTATAATGCAGCCAATACATTGGCAATTTTCATTAATTAGCCTACTTTTGTATTTGATTTGAATGTTACATAATAATGATGCATTTGACTGATGTTGCCATTCCAATCCAGAGAAAAATGAACAAACTCAAACATTTTACCTTGTTATCCGGTCCTGTATCTTGTGTATTTCCATTTAAAAAAAAATCATTAGCTTAAATCCCATTTTAAAATTCCTTTCAACAAACACCAACTCCCCCTCTTTGTTGGGACCTTTTCCATATTTTGAAACTGTAATACAAAGTTTTGGTATGGGGTCATGAATTTGGTTTGAATGAACATATTGGAAGCATATGCGATTTACAATATTCAATGATCATTGTCGCGGTTAAAATCGAGTCTAAAAGTGATGAAATTGTAAATGTTGTATAGCTCCCTCTCAAGATTGATATTACATTAGCTTTAAAACAATGTTTCTTAAATCCAATCGACCGATTTGTTATTCCCGTTTGGAAATTATATATCAGAATTGCATATTCTGAAATTTTCATGGTCGCAGCTACCATGGAATGGCCCTGGGCGCTATTTGAAATATTTGAAATTTACCAGGAGCACCGGTAAGTTTTGATTATTCAGTTTGCTCGAAAGCAGAAATGTTTTAGGGGCTAAATTTTCTAGTGCTTATAATACATCAAAAGGGGCATCCAAATATATCAAAATTGTAAAGAATTACTATCCATCAAATTTTCAAAATTTCCCAAAACTTTGCATTACCTTTAATGCGGATATTGTAGTTTCAATTCAATGCTAATTTTTCAGTTTAAAAATCAGCCTAACGAATTCAAATACTCTTATCGCTGTCTCAGGTTTTCTCCCATGGTGACGGACATCCAGAGCCTTCCTGTCAGCCCCTTTGTGTCTAACATGGCAACGTGTCACTCATTGACCTATATCAATGAGGAGATTGCAGGAGATCCTCTAGATGCTAAGATGTTTGAAGCTACGGGATGGGTAAGTATGGTTTTATCATCTAATGGATAAGAATACAGAATGTAGTGGATATCCAAGGCTTCTCCCTTACATTCACAACTTTTATTGAATAGAATTATTTTTTAATGTTTTCAGGGTTAAGCCATGTAATTTTTTCAAAGGAATAAGAACCATGGAAAGGGCTGGTTTGTTCTACTAAGAGCACTTAGGTTTTCAATTTTTCGATCAGTATGCTTTTATTATGGAATTATGAACATAAGTTAAAGGTAATACAAAGTTTTGGTATGGGGTCATGAATTTGGTTCAAATGAACATATTGGAAGCATATGCGATTTTACAATATTCAATGATCGTTGTTGCGGTTGAAATCGAGTCTAAAGTGATGAAATTGTAAATAATAAACTTTTTGTGTTGTATAGCGCCCTCTCAAGACTGATATTACTTTAGCTTTAAAACAATGTTTCTTGACTACATTCGACCGATTTGCTATTTCCGTTTGAAAATTATATATCAGAACTGCATATTCTGAGATTTTCATGGTCGCAGCTACCATGGAATGGCCTTAGGCGCTATTTGAAATATTTGAAATTTACCGAGCACCAGTAAATTTTGATTATTCAATTTGCTCGAAAGCAGAAGTGTTTTAGGGGCTAATTTTTTTAGTGCTTATAAAACATCCACAGGGGCATCCAAATATATCAACATTTTCAAAAATTACTATCCATCCAATTTCAAAATTTCCCTAAACTTTGCATTACCTTTAATATAAAAATATAAATTTATTTTATGTTTTGTCTGTTTCAGAGTATAGTTGGGCTGTCATGTTGAGTCAGTCATCAGAAATAATGAAATATTAGATGTGGCCGTAACTTATGGAACAAAATAACTTTGACTTGCCCAAGAATCCTAACCTTAGTTCTGTTGATGGAAGTCTATTTTGAGAGAAACTTACTCCAAGAAATGCTGACTTGTCATGCAGGAGGTGGGTCATTTGGAACATCAAAATGCTATCAAATATGAACACCTGCTTGATAGCATATTCAATGAGAATCACAACTGGCATTTGCACATGTGAGACTATCATATTGTTAGCTATGTGTTAACTCTGTTTTAAAGTATATGTTTTTATGCCCTTCTGGCTCCAAACAGGTAATACATTTGTTTTGTTTGCCTATGCACCCCTTAGGCTAGCCAAAGTTAAACTAGCAATATTTGAGACTGTTTGATGAGGCAAAAAGTTTATTAGTTAATTTCTTTTAAATCAGGAACAAATCAGTCATTATCTGTGTAGATTTGTCAACTATTAATTTAAAGAGTAGAGAATACTACTCTGTTGCATTTTCATCCAATAAAAAAATGAATTTCTCATTTTCTATACTTTATTTTTGTTCTTATGGTTAAAGTCGTTACATGAAGGAGGTGCTATTGGGGTATGTGGGCTCCTCGACTTCTTTCATGCTTTTTATCTATCTCGCGTTCACTCCATTTCAGCAGCTATTAATCACTGCATAATATCTTCAGCATCTGATCATACATGGAACTTGTTTATATGGTGTGAAGACAGGATGAAAAAAATGCTCAGAAGCACAGTGAATGAGAGCGAGAGAGCAAGAGAGAGCAAGATGTATGTAAACTCTTTAAAAAATGAAGAATTACAAAGGAGAAGATGAGAAAAAGAGACATTGATTAAGCTGATGTGAGTTATTGGAAGGGTGATTGTGTAAGTAGCAAAAGGAGCATGTAACATTTAACACATATACCAATGGAAGTACAGCAATATGAAGTAAATGGTGAACAAAAATAAGCCAGTTCATAGATATTATCTGGGCATGGGCAGATAACGGTAATTTGCACAAAACTGTAAAGACCTATTGAGATGTATACTGGTTACGTGTTCATGAAATGTATATAATCATTCATTTGTACACCATTTGTAAACAAAGGGATTCACAAAGCACCTACATCACTTTGGCAGTGATTATTCTTAATCTCCATGATTAAAATATCTGTGGATATTTGAGGTCGTACCAGGTGCTATCTTTGAACTGGTCTATTGGTTCACTATAATGTTCTAAGTTTATTTAAGTTTACAGAACTTATTCTCCATTGTTTTCATAAAATATGAACTTAATGATATAATTCATTTATTTCATGATAATCAAATGACCATTTCATTATTAAAGTTGGAAATAGTTCTAATGTCTATATTTTAATCACTGTTTTCCAAGTTTATTGTACATTTTCAATTCTAACACACTCAAGTACTTTTCAGTTATGATTCAATAAACATGATCTCAGTATTTTCATATACATTGTGCATTTGTATTCAAATCAGACAGATCTATTCTAAAGAGCATTAGGGTTCGTGAATATCAAAGCTAGTTGTTTTAAAAAGGTTCCACATTATTACTGGGTAGGAGGTGTACCCTTGTAAATATCATTTACATCTCTCACATAACAACAAGTGATCACTCCAAATGTGAAATCGGGCAATCTTGACCATGTCTGATCAATGTTTTGTAACTCCTATCCTAGTATATGAATTGTCATAACTTTGCATATCTCTCATTGTCTTGTATTTGATGAAAGTACATTTATACATGCATATTGATGTTACATTTGATCCCATACCATCATTTACATTAACAAGCAGTCTTCACAAGTTGACAGTTGCAATATTTTTGGAGAATAGTTATCATACCACCCCTCTTAATCCTTGATCAGCATTGTTACCATGGTTACCAAACTTATTCCACTCTATGGCTGACTGATTTAATGATAGTACAACATAATAATGAGAACATATTACGGTATATGTCCTAATCATTAAATTGTAGTTGTTCAGACATCTCCTAAACAAATGTGATAAATATGAGAAATTCCACATTGATGATTATACAAGTCATGATGCAAATAACCACTTCGATGTTTGTTAACATCTTTTCTAACCCAACATAACATGCTTAAAGTAATGATGATAATGATGCCTCTATTTCAGAGTGCTCAGTAAACTTGTATTGTCCCTTGGAGACTCTTACTAGCTTGTAGCTGGGCATCCATGTATAAAGTTCTCAAAGCATTAAAAAAATTGTTCTTGCCAGGTTGCCCTTTTTCTAGTAAAAGAGACATGAGTTATACCTTTAAAGGGTAGATAGTACGGGAGCCAGGGGGGGTCAACCTAGCTGGAAGGGAAACCAATTCTCATATGCACAGATGTAAAGATCGCATAGCTCCACATAACAAATCGACCGTCTGGCATGTTCTAAGTGGTGGGTGTGGCCAGGGGGAGCCCCCTCCCCCAAAAAGCGGCCCTTTTGACGACAAATTAGTATTTTGTAAATAATATTGTAAGAAAACCTTGAACCACCATGAGTTTGGTGTCATATGAAAGAAAATTAAATTATCTACATTTTGATACCTATTTCAACGAAATTAAGATTAATTTACATAGCAAATTTAAGTTAAAAACATGATTTTTTTGTGATTTTTTTCGAAATATTGAATTTTATCAAAAAGATTATTTTCCATATATCAAAATTGGAGAGGTGCATTTTTCATAACTTTCCAGGAATTTGCTTATGTACAATGACAATATCCTGTGCGAGGGAGAGGCTTATATATCTTTTCAATAAAAAGTTATAGCAATCCAAAGTCATTGATTTGATTTCCACAAAAACAACATTTTTGCCCACATGTGTATTAACTGTATGCATATACGTGCATTAGTGTATTAAGGACCTGTTTGGCGTGTTTACATCGAGTTTTAAAGATAACTTATAACTAAAACCTCTAATCACCATGTATTTGGTGTCAAAAGATGGATAATTAAAATACCTTCATCCTGATATCAATTTCAATGAGTGATGTAGTGTGTGAAATATAAATTTTGAGCCAAAAGGTGCTTTATTGTAGATATTCCTCTGATTTTGGCCAGTATCTCGGTATATTAACTGGACAAAAGTGATTAGACATTTAGTAGTGCAGAAATTTCAAAGATTTGGAGCGCTGAGTGCAATTGATAAGTTCTTCTTCTGTACTCTGGGATGTTTCAGGAAATGTGGACATTGGCAGTTGCCTCCTCAGGCGCAGATCCAGGGGCAGGGGCCTAGCCCCCGCCAAAAAGAATAAAGAGAGAGAGAGAGAAGGAAAAGAAGGGAAAGGGAAAGAGGAGAGAAAGGGAAAGAAAGAAGAGGAAGCAGAAGCAGGGGAAAAGGAGATCGGGGGCGAAAGGGCCTTGTCTCCCAGGTTGCTGCCTCCCCCAGCAAAAAAAGAGAGAGAAGGAAGAAAATGGAAAGAAAAAAGGAAAAAGGGAGATAAAGGGAATGAAATAAAGAGGACGAAGAAAAGAAGGGGGTATCAGTTGCGATTCTCCCGCCAACAAGTTGTGGATCGGGATGGAAACCTAAAGGCCCTTGCCCCCCTGCCAAACAGAAGGGGTGAAGGGAAAGGCAAAGAGGAGAGCTAAAAGGGAACAAAAACGAGGAAGAAGAAAAGAAAAGGATGAAAACAATTTTAATACCTACCCCTGAGCTTACGGGGCTCTGCCCCTGAATCCACCTAGGGCCCTAAGGCAGGCCCTTGGATGCTAATCTGATCGTAATCAAATGCCTAAAACCCTGAGCTTCGGGGCTCTGCACCCTGGACCCCACCTAGGGCCCTAAGGCGGGTCTCTGGATGCTAATCTGATCGTAATCAAATGCCTAAAACCACTGAGCTCCGGGGCTCTGCACCCTGGACCCCACCTAGGGCCCTAAGGCGGGTCTCTGGATGCTCATCTGACCGCAATTTAATGCTTAAATCCCTGAGCTTACGGGGCACCGCCCTGGACCCACGCCTATTAGTGACCTGCTAGAGTCAAAAATAATAATACGCTTAATACGCTTGAAATGATCAGTTGTAGCACATTTACTAGCTTGAACTTGCAGAGTATTACATGCAGATTTCCATTTCTTCTTTTCTTTTTGCCCACATCCCAATTAAAATTCAATAAATAGAAGTAATCAAAGATTGTCTATGACAGCGTCCGTGGTGGAACTGTAACTCGAACGCTGTTTCAAAGGAAACAATCTACGACAAGTTTGCATTTTATTTTATTCTAATTTAAAAAATGTTATTCTATGTTCAAAAGACCATATGGTTTATGCAACGGGCATGATAGAACTCTAATGTAGACGGTGATGTGTTACCAAAATTATAAGCTGGTACCTAATGACATTTTCCAATCATCAAATCGTGAGATCCTTAGAAGTTCAAGGAGTTAGTAACGATTTAAAGTTATTCATGGCTAAGCAGAAAAGATTTCAAATTGATCTCAATTGTAGTTGTGGAACTTCCTATTTGAAACACACAAAGACTAAAACTTAGATTCAATCGAATCAAGTAGTTTCATAATGTTCCTTCGATTTTTGTACCGAATTACTTGTAATCGAGAGAAAAATAACTTTGCATACCTAGCCGAAACTATTTTATGAGAAAAGTTTATGTCATTCTAATCTAATCACAATAGGAATCATGCGGAGTATTGGTTGCTCACAAGCATTCACATGTTTTCTTAGTAGTCAGGCAAAATAAACCATTAAACCAAACATGGCGATATTATATTATATTCATGTTGATCGATGCACTAACTTGTCTTGGTCATGGGCAAGATTATGACAAGCGGCTGGAAGGGGTGGGGTGGGGTGGATGAGGGGGCAGGAGGCGCGGATCCAAGATTTCTTAGGAGGGCCCAAATTTGAAATTGTGCGAGCCAAATATTGGTACGTAATGGTGACCACTAAAGCAGTGGCGCAATGAGCAAAATCGTTTGGGTGGGGCAGAAAAAAAATCCGCATCACCACCACTCTTACATGCAGGCCCCGCTGAACGTTTCTCAAAGTGGGTGGGGGAGAGGCTAAAGTATTTACGATCATAAGAGCGTAGCGTAAATGGGCGTTGGGTCTAGGGGCAAAGCACCGGCGGGGTCAGGCGGAGCCCCAGGAAGCTCGGGGCGTATGGGCATTTAATTACGGTCAGATTGCATTTTTATACTTTATTTGTGACACTGGCCGGACAATAATTGGCGTTTGGTCCAGGGGGCGGAGCCCCCGGAAACTCAGGGTTTTATGCATTACGATCAGATTAGCATCAAAGGGCCTGCCTTAGGGCCCTAGGTGGATTCCAGGGGGCAGAGCCCCCGTAAGCTCAGGGGTAGGTATTAAATCACGGTCAGATAAGGGGGAGGCAAGGGCCTTTCGCCCGATCCACACCTTGTTGGCGGGAAAATCACTCATGATCTCCCTACCTTTCTTCTTCCTCTTTTTTCCTTTCCCTTCTTTCTCTTTTAAGTTTGCAGGGGGAGAGGGGCAAGGGCCTTTGGTCCCCCGATCCATACATTGTTGGCCGAATTAATCGCAACTGATCTCCCTTGTTTTCATCCTTTTCTTTTCTTCTTCCTCTTTTTGTTCCCTTTTAGCTCTCCTCTTTGCCTTCCCTTCACCCCTTCTTTTTGGCAGGGGGGAGGCAAGGACCTTTAGGTTTCCATCCCCGATCCACAACTTGTTGGCGGGAGAATCGCAACTGATACCCCCTTCTTTTCTTCGTCCTCTTTATTTCATTCCCTTTATCTCCCTTTTTCCTTTTTTCTTTCCATTTCCTTCCTTCTCTCTCTTATTTTTTGCTGGGGGAAGGCAACAACCTGGGAGACAAGGCCCTTTCGCCCCGATCTCCCGTTTTCCCCTGCTTCTGCTTCCTCTTCTTTCTTTCCCTTTCTCTCCTCTTTCCCTTCTTTTCCTTCTCTCTCACTCTCTTTTATTCTTTTTTGGTGGGGGGCTAGGCCCCTGCCCCTGGATCTGCGCCTGGGGAGGCAACTGCCAATGTCCACATTTCCTGAAACATCCCAGAGTACAGAAGAAGAACTTATCAATTGCACTCAGCGCTCCAAATCCTTTGAACTTTCTGCACTACTAAATGTCTAATCACTTTTGTCCAGTTAATATACCGAGATACTGGCCAAAATCAGAGGAATATCTACAATAAAGCACCTTTTGGCTCAAAATTTATATTTCACACACTACATCACTCATTGAAATTGATATCAGGATGAAGGTATTTTAATTATCCATCTTTTGACACCAAATACATGGTGATTAGAGGTTTTAGTTATAAGTTATCTTTAAAACTCGATGTAAACACGCCAAACAGGTCCTTAATACACTAATGCACGTATATGCATACAGTTAATACACATGTGGGCAAAAATGTTGTTTTTATGGAAATCAAATCAATGACTTTGGATTGCTATAACTTTTATTGAAAAGATATATAAGCCTATCCTCGCACAGGATATTGTCATTGTACATAAGCAAATTCCTGAAAAGTTATGAAAAAATGCACCTCCAATTTTGATATATGGAAAATAATCTTTTTGATAAAATTCAATATTTCGAAAAAAATCACAAAAAATCATGTTTTTAACTTAAATTTGCTATGTAAATTAATCTTAATTTCATTGAAATAGGTATCAAAATGTAGATAATTTAATTTTCTTTCATATGACACCAAACTCATGGTGGTTCAAGGTTTTCTTACAATATTATTTACAAAATACTAATTTGTCGTCAAAAGGGCCGCTTTTTGGGGGAGGGGGCTCCCCCTGGCCACACCCACCACTTAGAACATGCCAGACGGTCGATTTGTTATGTGGAGCTATGCGATCTTTACATCTGTGCATATGAAAATTGGTTTCCCTTCCAGCTAGGTTGACCCCCCCTGGCTCCCGGACTAAGATCACTCAGTCAGAATATCAACTTGCAATTTTATGACTGAAGTAGTGAGAATGAACATACCACATTTGCTGCTTCTTTTTAGCTCATCCGGCCCGAAGGGCCCGATGAGCTTATGCCATGGCGTGGCGTCCGGCGTCCGTCCGTCCGTCTGTCCATCCGTCCGTCCGTCCGTCCGTCCACAGTATTCAAAATGCTTCTTCTTCGTTATTTTTCACCCGATTTTGATTCTGATTGTTTCATATGATAGGGCTAGGAGGGGGATTTAAAACTTCTACACAGAATCGTGAAATTCATTATCTATGCTAATTTATGCAAATTTATTCGAAATCACAAAAATGCTTCTTCTCCTTCATTTCGACCGATTTTGATTTGGTTTGCTTTATCTGGTAGAGCTCACTTTGGTACACTAAACTTCTACACAGAATTTTAAAATTGTTCTCCATTAATTAATTATGGTAATTTATGCAAATTTATTCCAAAAAGAACAAAAATTGCTTCTTCTCCCTGATTTCTTGACCGATTTTGATTTGGTTTGCTTTATCTGGTAGAGCTAACTTTGGTACACTAAACTTCTACACAGAATTTTAAAATTGTTCTCCATTAATTATCTATGCTAATTTATGCAAATTTATTCAAAATCACAAAAATGCTTCTTCTCCTTCATTTCTCGACCGATTTTGATTTGGTTTGCTTTATCTGGTAGAGCTTACTTTGGTACACTAAAATTGTACACAGAATTTTAAAATTGTTCTCCATTAATTAATTATGGTAATTTATGCAAATTTATTCCAAAAATAACAAAAATTGCTTCTTCTCCCTCATTTCTTGACCGATTTTGATTTGGTTTTTCTTAATCTGGTAGAGCTAACTTTGGTATACTACACTTCTACACAGAATTTTAAAATTGTTCTCCATTAATTAATTATGGTAATTTATGCACATTTATTCCAAAAATAACAAAAATTGCTTCTTCTCCCTCATTTCTTGACCGATTTTGATTTGGTTTGCTTTATCTGGTAGAGCTAACTTTGGTACACTAAACTTCTACACAGAATTGTAAAATTGTTCTCCATTAATTAATTGTGGTAATTTATGCAAATTTATTAAAAAAATACAAAAATTGCTTTTTAAACCAATTTTCATTCCATTTCCTTTAGTTTCTATTCAATCTTGTACATCTTTCGGATGGTGACGTTAAAGGTCGGTCCCCAGACGTAAATAATCATATCTGATTGATACACGTCTGTGAAAAACCCAATCACGCACACATAAATGAAATTATGTCCCTTCCAGGGCATCAAATTTTTATTTTTTGACCAGTTCAAAAGTGTACCACATAAAATTTACGATATTTGTTATTGCGAGATGCGGATGAGCGCTACGTCATTGACGTTCTGGTTTAACCTTACCTTTTCCCTTTCTGAATGATTTAGACCCTTGAGGAGTCCAACCCAGCCGAGACCAGTAACTATGATGCGATGGTCCCAATAATAGTCCGTAGTCCTGGTAAACATTCTGATCTGAAAGCAGGCGCAGATACTGATGTAGAGGTATATACAACACAGTGTCTTGATATTACAACTAGTTTAAGTGTTTTAGTGCTTAGTCCTATGTATTGGTTTTCTTATGAGGATATTGTGTGTGGTCCCAACGATGGTCTCTAGTCCAGGTATACATGCTGATCTCAAAGCAGGCTGGGACAATCATGAAGAGGTATATACTAAGTTATATCTTGATATTGTAACTAGTACGAGAGTTCTTAGTGATTAGTTCCATGTATAGGTTTTTATCAGGTTATCCCAAACTATCTGGACACCAAACAATGTCAGTTGAAATTTGGTTTTATTTGATTTGTATTCTATGGTGTCAAATGATTTCTGGAATGACAGAAACATTTTTATAAAAATAAGTTTAAGTTTAAGAATCAGAGTCCTTAAGGTATGGTTTATTTCAGTTGTGAAACAGGTCAGACCTGCATGTATAGAAGATTGGTTCAAAATTGCCCAAGAAGGGTGGAGGCTAAGGATGCCTGCATGTGTACTGTATGAACTTTGCTTCGTATTGCATATTGTCATGGGGAAAACAAAATATTAATTTAGTAGTTGCATTTGAAATGATGGCAGGGTTCAAAATGAGTGATTGCCAGGAAGACATTGACCCCCTTAATTCCTGCCAGACAACCTATAATAGGAGGTGTCGTTGTTTTGTTTGGTTGAAACCCTATCAATGCCGTTGGTATTTCTATATCTTGTCAATTTGGTGTAAATGACCACCAGAAGTATAATTTGACAACCTAAGCAATTGTGTACACTGCTCGGCTAGCAATCTTGATTAAAAGATAAGCACGAGCACTTTGATGGTTACTGCATCTTCCATCAATTGAGCTCATATTCTTGCTTTGTTCATCCAACCTGCAGGATTTGGGTGAGATCGGTATTATCAAACAGTTTCCATTCTCGTCCAGTCTTCAACGTATGAGTGTTATCACCAGGGCCATAAATGCCAAGCATATGTGTGTCTATACCAAAGGAGCTCCAGAGAAGATTGCTTCTCTCTGTCTACCTGATACCAGTAAGCAGCCTGTTATAGGGACATGGGGAGGAGGGGTGGGGGTGAGAAGGAAATATGTTGAATGAAATTTGCTTGTAAGTTGCATTTCATGATATAAAAGCAAAATTTGTCAATAACTACACCTAAGGAGCTCCAGAAAAAATGCTTCACTCTGTTTATCTAACACTAGGCAGTAATTTTATCAGGGATGTCATTGGAACTTTTTTTTTCTTGGGGGAAGGGATGTCTGACAAAATTTGGGGGCAAGTTTGTGTTTGCCAACATGTTAAATGGTGAAGGTGCCCAGATAATTTTCTGAAATTTATCTACAGACTTTGAACAAGCACAAAATAATGGTCTTAGAAGTTGGAATAGTTGCAGACAAAGATTAAAAGTAGTCACAATAATGACAAATGTGCAAACATAATAGAGGATTTCAAACTGTGTGATACATAACTTAGTCATGCTCTCTTAGGTCAAAACAGATTTGAGGAACACAATGCACCTTTTGACATTTTATGATATTTTTTAGTACTCCACTATTTTAAATTTATTCATCCCCTCTTCCTCACTTTTGTCCCTTTTGTTAACCATTATCTCCATCACTTCTTTGTCTCTATCATCACTTCTTTTTCCTTCAGTTCCTAACAATTTTGAAGACATGTTGAGTTCCTACACTGCTGATGGTCTGAGGGTTATAGCGTTGGCATGGAAACCACTAAGTACTTCATTGCAGTGGCACAAGGCCCAGAAAATTCAAAGGTATGCTTGTTGATGTTTGTTATTACACTGTGATATTTATGCCAAGTTTCTCCGTAACAAATTTTTATTTTCTATGAGAGGTTAAAATTTCTAATCTATGGAAGAAAAAGAAGCATTTTCATAGATTGTTAATTAGTGTTGTATTATTCCAGTGATGAATACCCAATTCTGTCTCTTCTCATCGAAGAGTGTATATTGATGATATTGTAAACTTTAAAATCATTTTGTTTAATACTATTGTGGAAGTGCTTTATATTATATAGTGGCATGTCAAAATTGTCATATTAGTGACAGATGACTATTATACTTTATCATAACTGGGACAGTTGTATCATTAGCCAATCAAAAGTATTGAATAATCAGCTTCATTCTTTTATGTACCTATGATAGGGATGCGGTAGAGAGTGATCTTCAATTTCTTGGTCTCATGATCCTACAAAACAAACTCAAACCAGAGACTATTCCATCAATGCAGGAGCTTCATCAAGCCAAGATAAGGACTCTTATGATTACAGGTCAGTCACAAACAATCTCTCACTCTAGTTACTCTTTATCCTCTGGTGTCACGATCCTACAAAACAAGCTCAAACCAGCGACTATTCCAAATTAACCAGAGAGTGTTTTGATTGATCCAAAACTCTTTATTTCATGTTGCAGGTGACAATATTTTGACTGCAATCAACGTTGCTCGTAAATGCGAAATCATCATGCCAGGGGAAAAGGTTGTGCATGTTGAGGCAGTCCCTCCACTCAACGGTGATAAACTGGATGTCCAGTATCAGACCATCGAATTTCATAAGGAGACTGCAGAAGTGTACACTAAGGAACCAGTCGTAAGTAGTAGCAAACAATTGAGTTATGTCTTTGGGCTTGTATTTGTCCTTGACTTGATGTTTTTTTTTACAGGACAGAGTATGGTACCCATTGAAAGGATGTGCACAGGAATGGAAAGGCTTGCTTGATTGTGGTGGTAGTAGTGGCGGGGGTAGTGGTTTTGATGATGATGACGATGTTGGTGATGAGGATGCGGATGAAGGTGTTGATGATGTTGCTGATGTTGTTTTTCAAGATGATGGATGGAGGAGGGTGATGATGATGATGGTAATTATGATAATAAAGTAATAGTTTTTTGTATAGCGCAATTCAACTTGGATTGAAATGTTTGTCATTTATTGATGATATTGGTGGTTGTGATGCTGATTATGATGACATCGCCAATGATATACAATGACTATACATATATACATCTCTTTTATTTGCACTATTTCAGGGGACCAATGAAGTTTTTGTTGACATGAATCAGAATCGGACGACGTATGCTATGGACGGCAAGACATTTGGTCTGATTAGAGAAATGGAACCAAATCTGATGGACAGGGTGAGTTAACATTCCTTATTTCACTTTATTGAAAAGAAAGGAAGAAGAAAAACTTCTGCGTATAACATACAATAACATATGGGTGTAACGTGATAAACTTTTTGTAAGAGATTATTTTGATGAGTTGTGCATTATTATCAGAAGGAGCGAAGATTCAAATATAATATTCATGTATAAAAATAGGCTGTGCTGTGCTCTCTCTCTCTCTTTCTCTCTCTCTCCCTCTCTCTCTCTCTCTCTCTCTCTCTCTCTCTCTCTCTCTCTCCTCTCTCTCCCTCTCCCTCTCTCTCTCTCTCTCTCTCTCTCTTCATCTTACAGCTTGCTGTCCATGCCCAAGTATTTGCCCGCATGTCGCCTGACCAGAAGATGCAGCTAATAGATATCCTTCAGAGGCTAGAGTACCACGTTGGTATGTGCGGTGATGGTGCTAACGACTGTGGCGCCCTCAAGCTGGCCCACACCGGGGTGGCACTGTCTGAGGCAGAGGCTTCTGTTGCTGCTCCGTTTACATCAAAGATTCATGATATCTCATGTATACCTGCTGTCATTAAGTGAGTTTAAGTCTGTAAATGTTACTTGAAATGTGTCTCCTTGTACACATACTTCTTATAATATGGGGAGGGGGAGGGGGGGGGGGATTAGTATTACTTTGATAGTTCATTTCAGAGTTTGCACACCACCTGAATGATCCCAATATCCCCATATGTTGCGAACTTGCAGAGGTCTCCAGCTCAGAATAGTCATTCCCAAAGTAAACGAGGTGCTTTTATGGATAGCGAATTTGTGGATTTTGTGTGTGGATGGTTTTTGTTTTCCCTTTGAAAAGAACACTTCCCCATGTATATCCCAGTTTTTGCATCAATGAATTATGAGCACATATCTAGCTTTGTCTCAATGATATTTACAATTGGCAGATATGACCTTCATCTGCTCATGCTACAGAATGACTTGTAAATGTCTGATGAGAGTCAGAAGGGCGTAACAGTCTATGGTAAAGTATATGAGTTAACACCCTTCTGACTCTCGGTACCAGTAGATGTATTGTTTTCTATTAATGGGATTCCACTACCAAATTCAAACTTTTAAGCCAGCCTGTTTTCTTGAATATACATTTATTTGTTATTTCTGTTCTAATCTGTCAGAGAGGGTCGCGCAGCCCTGACCACCTCCTTCGGAATGTTCAAGTTCATGGCTCTGTACAGCATGATCCAATTCACGACTGCCACCATCCTGCTGTGGGGGTCCGGCTACCTCGGCGATCTCCAGTTCCTCTACATCGACATCATCCTCTCAACTGTGGTCATCCTCCTAATGGGAAGAAACCAAGCTTATCCCGTCCTCTCCAAAGTTCCTCCTCCTCCCCAGCTTATGACGGTCACCATTATCTTCTCTATGGTGTCAAGTGTGATCGTTCAAATAATCTTGCAAGCGATTCTATATGTGATTGTTCAGCAGCAGCCTTGGTGAGTATTGAGTCCAAGATAAGGGTTAGGTTTAGTGTAGGCTTAGGATTAGGGTTAATTCATTGTCTTCATGGTATAAAGTGTGATAGAATACAACAACAGTGAGTTCAAAGTGTAGGGTTAGTGTTAGTATTGATGTTAGGGTTATGGTTTACTCTCGACATAAACCATTATCTTCTCCATGGTGTCTAGTATAAGCATCCCGATCATTCTACAGAAAGTGCTTTATGTGATAGTTGAGCTACATCATTGATGAGTATGTGAGTGTAGGGATAGGGTTAGTTTTAGTTTTAGGGTGAGCTTGAATACCAGTCATCAATTGCTCTAGTTGAGTGTAGTTGTTCAAATTATCCAATTATTCAAGTTATGCAGCAACAGTCTCGGTGAGTAGCCCTACAGTGAAGCATGTAAAGACCACTCAAAGGAGATGTGAAAATGGTCTTTATATACAGGTTTCTTCAAAACATATTTCAGTTAAAAACATTTTTAAAGCAAAACAAAATGATGTCTTTGTAGGCAGATAGAAAAAAGTCTGTATGTTCTAGTTGTGATTAATTTGCTCTGACTGTAGTAGTAATAATGGTCAAGAAGTGTTTTTGTCTCGCCTGCGTAGCAAAAAGCGAGACATAGGCGCCGCTTTTCGGGTGGCGGCGGCGGCGACGGCGGCGTCAACATCAAAAACTTAACCAAGGTTAAGTTTTTGAATTTTTAATATAATTTTGAAAGTATAAGTTCTTATTCAATGAAACTTAGACTAAAGGGTTATCAAGTATCCCCAATCATGTGAGGAGAATTTCAGGTCACAAAGTCAAGGTCAAAGGTCATTTAAGGTCAACAAACTTAGACCATGTTGTGGCATCATCATCAAAAACTTAACCTGAGGTTAAGTTTTTGAAATTTTAATATAATTTTGAAAGTATAACTTATTATTCAATGAAACTTAGACTAAAGGCATATCAAGTATCCCCAATCTTGTGAGTTGAATTTCAGGTCACTAAGTCAAGGTCAAAGGTCATTTCCGGTCATCAAACTTAGACTATGTTGTGGCATCACGTTAAGATCTTGAATTTTTATCGTAATTTTGAAAGTATACATTCCTATTCCATGAAACTTGAACATAAGGGTTATCAAGTATCACCAATCATGTGATTAGTCTTTTAGGTGACAAAGTCAAGGTCAAATGTCATTTCAGGTCTGCATATTCTTAGTCAATATTGACTTCAAAATGCACTTCAAAATGCTGATTAGATTCAGAGGATTTCATTTTGGGGGGCCTGCTAATGGGCAAACCTGCCTATCAATAATGTCCCTACCTCAATTTTTCATCATATCGAATTGCGTAATGCAGGCGAGACCGCCGAGAGCGTTTCACTTGTTATTCTAACTAGTACCGTTATTTCTGTTAATCATTTCTCTAGGTACACGCGTCCTGTGTACGATGAAGACGGTATCTACATCCTGAGCTATGAGAACACAGCGGTGTTCATGCTAACATGTTTCCTATACATCAACTCAGCCATAGCATACTCACCGGGGGCGCCATACCGTAGAGAACTCTACACCAACTGTAAGTAAATAATAACAGTCAATGAATAATGATAATGATATTCTGGATTTATATCACTCCTAATACATCAATGATTATCTCAAAGCGCTATAAAGATATATTATTACCCTGGTCTTGGGATTCAGGCTTGTCCACACTCAATGTATGCTCATTCTCTATTTCCTGGGGAGCATTCAATCCAGGCACCATTTGACAGATGCTCACAATGCTGAGCAATGGTCTTGGGATTCAGGCTTGTACACACTCAATGTATGCACATTCTCTATTTCCTGGGGAGCATTTAATCCAGGCACCATTTGACAGACGCTCACAATGCTGAGCAATGGTCTTGGGATTTAGGCTTGTCCACACTCAATGTATGCACATTCTCTTATTTCCTGGGGAGCATTCAATCCAGGCACCATTTGACAGATGCTCACAATGCTGAGCAGTGGTCTTGGGATTAAAGCTTGTCCACACTCAATGTATGCACATTCTCTATTTCCTGGGGAGCATTCAATCCAGGCACCATTTGACAGATGCTCACAATGCTGAGCAAACCACTAAAACTTTTGCATCATATCAGGTACCCATTTCACACTGGATGGCAAATGTATATTGAGATCTTGCAAAAGGACATCAGTGGGCTTGAACACATGACCTTCGCATCTCTACTCCAGTGTTTAAACCACTTGACTACGACACCTCTAGCATGGATATATAATTGGGGACAGAGACACTTTGATAGTTTTAAGTGAAATTTTAACATTAAGTCCTGTTTATACATGAAACAGAGAACTCCCTCAAAAAACAGTTACCGGTACGGCAAAAGTTTATTTTATTTTTCTTATGCTCTTTTAAATTTAACCGTTTGAATATTTTACGTAGTGTTCTGATGTGATTGGTGTCTTTTAATAAGAAATAACATTACAGTGCCTTAATATCCCATATCAGTGTCGCAGCATCTCTATGACCTTAGAAAACAAAACAAAACAGGTGCTTTAATTTGCCCAACAAAATAATTAATTTGCTCATTCAAAAAGGTTTCTTAAACTAGAACGTTTTGAGGAGGGTTTTTTAGCATGGATATTGTGGATGATTCCTTCATATGAGATGGAATAGTGTTCCGAAATTGCAGGGGCAGCAGGAGTAAATGGCCGCTCCCCATAAAAATTTGTTTGAATACATCAAATGATTACTCTTCTGAATGAAATATAAACTTATAAAGCAGATACCTTGATTTTGAATCAGACATGACATGGATTAATAAACTTGATCTATGTTTTGATTTACGTTTTGATTTATGACAGGGCCTTATTGTGTAGCTCTTTTACTCCTATATGGGATGAATCTGTTCCTTCTGTTTGGGCCACCTGAAAAACTGCTAGAGGACTTTGAGGTGAGTAAACCGTCATTTTAAAAATGCTGTCTCATCACTAAATACATGTAGCTCTATTTCCCTCTCACACTTTGGCTGGCTTTCTTTTTGAAGCTATACGCTCCTGTTCATGATTCATGAAAGGAAATCTCACCTTTAAATTTCTGATCACAAATAATGATTATAGAAATACATGTAATATGGCTTCGCCCAAAGTACGAAAAGCTCAAAATCATAACTTTTTAATGATTCCTGAATTTTTGTTTCTTTTTATGGCATTTTCTTACTGTATTTGAATTCAAAGTTGAAATATCCACAGATGCCGTTGTATTATCAAAATGGCAGCAAATGTTTTAATTTATCCCCCAAATCTCTGAGATAATACATCTGGTCATGAATCTCTTCATGTTTGTTTTATAAGATTTTGAAAATTTCTTATAGAGGTATAGAGGTGTTGTGGTCTAGTGGATAAGTCGTCGGACTGTGTATCACAGAGTCCGCGGTTCGAGTCCCGCCGCGGCACTAATGTCCTTTGGCAAGATATTAATCTACATTTGCCACTCTCCACCCAGGTGTTAAAATGGGTACCGGTAAGAAGGAATTCCTTGAATGCTATGAGCGCCAAAATCGACATTTATTTATCTGTAAAATCAAACTGATTTGCTATTTCTAATCTCTAGAAGGAGAGCATTCCACAACAAAGGCCGTGCATGAGCAAATGTTCTCTACCCCCACTTAAGCATAGGTAGAACAAGTAATCAATAATTTTGAGAGCATAAAGATCTAGGAATTTAGTGATTTATCAAAGTAAATATTGCACTACGGTGCAGAGCCATGGAAACAATCAAATTAAAGCAGAAGAATTCCTTTCTATCAATTCTTTCTCCAGCTCATGGACATCCCAGACTACGGGTTCAAGGCCATCATCCTGGCCTTCGCGCTGCTTCACTTTGCTGTGATTGAGATCATTGAGCTTCTCCTCGTTCCCTGGAAAGCCCTCATGTCCTTCTTGTCATGTCAGCGTCTGCGTCGGACAACCCTTAACACCTTCCAACGCCTCGAGATGGAGGAGGTCAATTTATCGTCATGACAACCACTGTGTTTGAACCAAGTGCCTGAATATGTCTCTATATTTTGGTCACATTTGAAGTTTTTTGATAAGAAAACGTATTGGATGAGGGGATGTGCTCTGTCATGAAGAACTGCCTGTCATAAGCTGTCTTACACACAATTTTATTTTATGTCAAATTTGATGTGCATTTATGAGAAGGAGACATTAGTTTGGATTCAAAATACACTACATCATAAAGTTTAAGGTTATCGTGAGGATTTTCATATTAATCAAAGAATATTAACTTTGTTAACCACTATAATAGATTTCTTTTACTGTTAATGCTAAGAATACTGTATATTCTTGAAAATTCTGTTGCATATAATTTAGTTATACCTATTTCCTTGAAATTCATCATGTAAATACATAACAATAAGACATTAATCCATTTTTATATTAATAGTTATAAATAATATTTTTTATACAAAGGACCATTTTTAAGCAATTGTATGTTTTAGAAAGTAAATCTGCATATGAAAAGACAGTTTTTCATATGTATTAAACTGAAATATGGTGATAATAAAACACTCCCAATAACTACCTGTTCGTTATTAGACATCACTGCCTTGCTCATTTTCTCTTTCATTTAGCAAATAATTTATGCATCTGTTTTTGCAGACACCCAGTGATAATGATGTGCAGTATCAGTATATTCCCTGGTTGGCTCATTAATTTTTCTATCGTTTTCAATCATTGCTGATAAGATTTTAGAAAGTGAAAAACTAAATTTTAAATCAGACATTTGAAATGGTATTTGAACATTGCGCAAGGCAATATTAAAATTCAAATTACAAATTTGATACGCAGGGAAGGAGAGTCATGCATGATAAGAAAACATAATTAAATATTTTCACTATGTGTTTAAGGGAAGGGGGTCATATTAGTCCTTTAGCAGAAATTCTTTATTTGTGACAATGTTGTGATGTTGTGTAATATGTGTTTATACACAAGTTTTTGCTTGATCTCAGGTTTATGACAACCACAAGTGTCTCAGAGTGGCATTTTTAAAAATTCATATCCAATTCTTTCTCAACCAGATGTTGCATATATTGTGCATCACTACATCACATAGACATTACCGATTCAGCCAATTTGAAGAGCCCATACCTATAGTGATTACAAATTGAAAAGTTTCAGAACTTTCTCATATTTTGTCCATTTCCATTCAAACTTCATCAGTCTACTTCTCTCATTTTTTTTAGCCTGCTTCGTAGTTTTCTATGAAAGTTGGATTTCCCTTTAAGGTAGTCAGTGAAGGTCGGTAATGATCAGCTTGTACAATGTATTTCTAGTATGGATCAAATAGAACCTGAGCTGTAGAGGTTTCATGGGTCTAGCAGACACATTGCCTCGGTATAAGCTGTATGGTATGCCATTTGAAATCCCTGCCACTGCACTAACCTCCTTTGGCAAGACATTAACTCTACCACTTGTGACTCGGGTGAGCTGGTAAATGGGTATCCAGTAGGAAGATATTCCATAAATGCTCAGTCAGAACCTTATCTTGGACGGAAGCTTGATTATAGCCAGGTATTAATAGTCGGTGCTTTGTATCCCGAGGGAAAAGTGCTTTACAGATCCAATTGTTTTATTCTCATTATCTCCTTAAATGTGTTAATGTTTTACACAAATCCAGTAATGATGCACTTGGCACTGTTTCACGAAATCGGTGTCAGTACAAGTTCACCTACATCCCATTGAAATGAGTGTTAATTAAAATACACACATTTCAGGAGGTTGTTAGCAAACTGGTACTTAGGATGGTTTTGTGAAAAGCTGCCCTGCATTCTAATATTCTGTCATATCTGGTGTTTTGTGATACAATGATAATAATAATAACATATAATAATAATGATAATGATAATGATAATAGTAGATTCTTGTATAACACTGTTAGACTTGACACTCCTGGCACTCCACGATTTTAGCATGGCTGCCATTATGGCACTCTAGCCTCTCAAGGAATTATTTCCTAATTCCTGCCAGGTATCCATTTACCTTACCTGGGTCAAGTGTGGCAAATGTGGATAAATATCTTGCCAAAAGACATTAGTCCTGCGGCGGGACTCGTACAGTGAACCATGTGATCCTCAATCTGGTGACGTATCCACTCGACCATGACACCTCATGCGGACCATGATACATGTACTCTATCTCATTTACTGCCTTTTGATTATGGATGAAGTAGTGTAATGGAAATGATAACTCTGTTGTGTTCAGCATTGTTACTCGGGCGATAACTGATTGATAAACTGCTGAAATTAGTATAAATGTATATTATGTTGTTCCAATATGTAATATGTAAGACATGTAAGGTCACTCTCTAATTTCCTTTGCAAGTGACGTATTCATTTTCAGAAAGTCAAGCATGGGCCTCAACTTGATATTTACGGTTCACATTGTATCATTGTAATGGATAATAACTAGAGAAAAAAAAATCTGCTTGATAACTTGCAGAAAACATTTGTCTTTACTCTCACTGTGTTTATTGTTAGGGGGATAATTGTAAGTTTTTCCTTCTGAATTTTTTGTTCAACTATGACTGGAAGACTAGATTTAATAAAATGGTCAAGATTATATTAAAAACTATAAAAAAGGAAAGCAAAATCTTGACTATAAATGTATATTTGAAAGGATAGATGTTTTGATGTCGTCTTCTGATATGGTTTCCTATGTGACTGGGGAACTAGATTGAAATACTCTTAAAATTCATTGACACGGTACTTTTCAATCTTGATTTTGTATTTTGATTCTGTGCCTTATGAAATATAATTGAAGAATGCATTAGTATATGAATTTCATGTTTTAGAAATTAGCAATATATTGATTGTATAAGTATAGAATACAGATTCAGCTAGTATGTAGTGTAAGCTATTAATAGATCAACTTTTTAAATTTGCAATTACATGTATATAGAAAATAGCAACTAATATCATGTAATGCTTGACAATTTGTAAATATGATGACTTCGGTGTCATGTAATCTTCAACAAAACTTTTAAAAACAAGCAGAAATAACTAGTGCCTGTATGGCAATTGGAATATGAAGTAACAGAATAGCAAGATGAATGAAGATACATGTATAGTCAACAACTCTTATTTACTGAAATATCAGTGGAAAGGTGAATATAATTACTCAAATTGTATGAAAAATTTTCTGATAGCTATGCAAATCAAGTCAGATTATTTTTCTGACCTACAAAGTCCTGGGGTAATCAAAATGATTTAAGAAATGATGTTATTCAGGATATCACAAAAGACTGATACACTCATTCAGGTACTCAAACAGACTTTCTTATGTTGATTGAGTCGCTTGAGCTAAAAGAACCGATATCAATTGAGGGGTTAGGGTGTGAGTCAAAGTGAAAAAAAGAGAAACTGAAAATGAATGTTACAATGTGACATGATACGGGCAAGTTAATCATATCTGGAACATTTAGTTTACCCTGGTAAGCAGGAACACAAATGTAGTGAAACTTACTCCCCTTGTGACAGTATCAGTATCTTTGTGTGTGATAGAATTTATATTATAAATGTAAAACCAACTATCAATTCATACAATTATGCCATTTCTTGTAATCCTTGTTTGTTTTTATTTCCGTTTTATCTCATATTGAGTGCTTGATATCATTTTTAGAGGCTTTTTCGTTATTAGAACCATATATGGTGTCATTTAACATTTCCTTTACAAATTATTCTCTTTTTTAAAACTTTTCATATACCCGGTATATATATATATATATATATATATATATATATACATACATGTATGTACCTATCTTTGTATAGTCTATTATAAAATTTGAGCCCCCTTGGCCCCTTCCCCTCTCATGAAAACCTTTGATGTCACCAGATGAACCATTTTGCTCATTGTTTTAGATTTTGAAAAATGTGCCTTCGTTTTTGAAATTTTTAAAGAATTGGAAATCATGAAATATATGTACATGTACATGCTTTGATTTACATGCATTCAATTGACTTATCTTCCATGAAATATTTAATTTATATAGGTGAACTTATTTTCAGGACGAATATTGTCAAGAAGAGAAAGTTTTTTTTGAATGATAATGGAGTGCAGTCAGTGCACCAATATTATTCAATCTAATTTGATACATGTATGTTCAGTCAACTCTTTGTAACTTGAAATCACACAAGTCAAATTTTCCCCCAAGTGAAATACATATTTTGGACCAAACTACAAAATGTGTTATGTACACTTCACAAGTCAAACCATAAATTATACCGCTACAGTATTTGAAAAATCAGGGAATTTCTCTCTCCTATGTGCAAATGGCAGATACCATAGCCTATGAGACTTTGAGCATGAATTGAATTTGATTTTAGCACTGGAAGGTCATCAAACTGCTACTGGCGATTTAAAATGATTTTAAAATGAAATTATTAGTGATGTCTATCACTGTATCATACTTGCATGTTACAGATGCTCTTTTTTTGCCCAATGGGAAAAGCTTTGGGGAAAATATGTGTTTGTCATAGGACATTTGTATTCTCCTGCACAACTCAAAATGGGGGTGTAAAAAACTTGACCTGAATGCAAAATGCATTATTGTTGAAAATAATGTTTTTATTGAGGTAGAACGTAAATTTGTAGGATACTAATGGAGCTGGTAAATACATGTACATGTATTACCTTGAATAGGCTTAATATTACATAAACTCTAATTCAGATATGTAAAAAAAAATTTTATTCACCAACATCTGTAATTTTGTATTATGCATTTTGCATTCTTGACTTGTTTCCATGTCATGAAGTTTCACACATCTCTGTAATGTTCTTGGAAGACAGGTGTTCTTCATGAATTTGATTGAAATCCTGGCTGTTCATATTTTTGTAAGGATACAGGGTATTTCAATAAAGATGCATATATGGAACTGTGGAGTGGTGTATATTTGTGATACACATGTATTTATCTTTCAGACTAGGAAGGTTATTTATTACAAAGATATGTTGAGTCTTGAGATCATGCTAGGAATTACCTATAGCATAAAAGGAACTGTCTAAAGTTCATCAAGGCATGAATTAGGTGAAAATGATTTTCGTGCACAAAACACAATTTATGCTGAAGGTTCAAAATTTCAACAGTGAAATTGAGTTCTTGATTCCAAACATGTACAATGTACATGTATTTCAGTTTTCATAATTTGGATTATGTGAAAATTAAATCCTGTTGAGCAAGAAAGCCAGTTCGGAGATAGCACATGTACAAATTACCCCAAATATCCAGATTTATTTCAAACATGTTTAAGTTCCAGTTTGTGCACTATTTAATAATTAAAGCCAAAGTGATGGAGGTGCTTCCCGTTGTTTGCCCCCTTGAAAAGAATACTTCCACCTGTGCATCATACAATATACCATCAGTACATTACATACAAATTAAACGAATAGTGTACTGGCAATGATTAAATATCTTTAATGAAAATGTATCCAGTACACCGTACCACTATCCGTTTCCATGGGTTTTTCAGTTTTGTACTAAAGATCTTTATCTGCCCATAAAAGATAAGTGTAGTTTCTCCGATGTGGCTTATTACGTTTTTCATTGCATTGTCAGAATACCAAATCATGTTTCATTTTTAAAGTACAGTGTTATTTCATACCTGACGGGACCAGTTTAGTCTCATCCCATGGTTTTCCAAAGTTCTGTAAAACATTTTGATCACTGTAGCTCCTGAAATGTGACCCTTTCCTGAACTGTACGACTTGTCCGTGAACTTGATGTAAATTTATTAAAGATTAAATATTGTAAAATCAACCACATTCTTTTCACATGCATACATGTATGACATGGATAATCATCATTCAACATCCAGGTTTATTGCAACAGTCCCATGAAACCGACAGAACATCACTACTTCACGAGCAAATACAACTTGTACTTTTTATCTCCACATCTATCAAGGATCACACATCCAATTATCTACTCTTCTCAAGACTTGCTTTCCTCCCTCTCATCCCCATCTTGACATGATATTCAGTCCTACACTGTATATTCTTTTCAAACATGATACTTTGCTTTCTCTTCAGTCTTCATCAATTATTCCGTGCATTCTATTCTCACCAGGGAAACTTTCTTTCCTCATATTCCTTTCAGATTAATCTATTTTGTCAAGTCTGACATGACATCAAATCACATTTCCTCCATCCTTCACTGTTTTTCTCATCCAAATTATCTATCTCTCTGTAAATCTTTAAACAAATTCTAAATTCAATATCTCTTCAAGTCCAGTTTGTCGCAACATCTAACCCTCCATAACATCTACTTCTCAAAATCTCAACTACCAGACACTACAAAAACACATTTGCAGTCAATGTGAGTTTTGCTGTGTAAATAAATTATTTATTTACACCTGTGGACCATCACATACAGTATATCAGAAACTTGTTGTCTAGTAGCTTCTAGATAGATCACATTGCTTGAGTTCATGTGTGCCTGTGTGCTCATGGACTCCTCGATCCACATCCACAATAGAGCTTGTGTATGATGTCAGCGACGATCAGGGTGGTGATGGCGCAACAGTTACTCGTCCTCCTCTTCCTCATCATCTTGGTTGATCTGGAAGTATCGGAGTTCGTAGCTCTCCTTGTTGGCAGCAACGACACGCAGCCAGTCACGGAGGTTGTTCTTCTTCAGGTACTTCTTGGTCAAGTACTTGAGGTACCTGATTGGACATTGACAAAACAAGAAGTGAGATTGGCTTTATAAATATTTGGCACTATCTTGGCAAGCATTTAAAAATATTGCATTAAAAAAATGACAGAAATTGTATAAAGTATAAAGGCTTTGGTGAAGTTTTATTCAAATTCGGTATTGAATAGTTGTACAAAGTCATTACCCTTTCAACTACAGTGAACAGATACTTCTGAAGTGTCAATATATTTTATGTTTCTAATATGTCTAGCTTATTTTAATTTCGTGTAAATTATAGATCTTGTCTTAATTTAATTAGATAGGGTATAATTTCAAGATCCTGTCAAAAACATGTACATGTAGGTCCCATTATATATCTTGATAGAACAGTTTGAAGATTTGGGAGTTATTTAAGTCTGACATTATCATTTGTCCTCTACCTCTGCTTGTATCAAGCTCTTACAGTAAGCCAAAGACTCACCTCTTGGAGAAAGCAATCTCAGAAGTCACGGCGACCTTGCTCTTCTTGCGCTCGATGACGATGTTTGTCGACAGGTTCTTGGTCTTGCCGTTCACTTTGATGCGTTCCTGAAGGAACTGTTCCTGTTGTCATAGTGAAACCAGGTCCAGTCCAAAGAGGAGATGAGAGAGAGGATGAGGGGATGGAAATAGAAGAGAGATGCTCCATGTTAGGGAATGTGGCCCTAACATGATGAGCGCTTTGTTTAGGGAAGGTATCCCTAGATTGGATCAGGGAAGGTTACCCTAAACCAGATTGTTGAAAAGGTTAATATTGATGGTTTACATTGTACATTGTAACATCGCACAAGGCACAATCACACACAATACAAACAAGTAAAGATCAACTCACTAGCAGAAGTCAGACTTGTGTTAAGATTGTTTCTAATTAAGGTTGCTTAATTACATTCCTGCATGTCTCTCTTTAATGGCCATCATCTATATGAGCACCATCTCAGGTCATTCTTCTTTCTTGACCATATTACTCTCGTTTCTTTTTCACTTTATCCCTTTTCCGAGGCTCATAAATACAAAGGTGAAACGAGACCATACCACTGAAATTTGATTTCTATTTCAAGTGCAACCATACATAAATATCACATTATGCATTTATCATGAAACACTAATACCCATTTGTAAGTTTATTTGTCTTTATCACTATTAGTTGCATCAAATACTTTGGGGAATGTGACTGAGATAATGACCCCCCCCCCCTTTCATTCTTTTTCTCTTTGAGGGGGGGGGGATGAAACTTACAAAGTTAGATGCATCCATGATGCCATCTTCCACTGGCAGAGTGCAGTCGATGGTGAACTTCAAAGTCTGCTTCTTCTTCTTGCCCTTTCCACCGGAGGAGCGACCACCCTTCTGAGCTGTTTTCTGTAAAATTGAAGAAAAATGTGAAGACTTGTCATTAGACATACTAAAACAAAATTGAGAACAATGTCTAGAAATCCAAGAATAAAAATGGGATTACTACATCAAATACTAGGGGTGGAAAGAGTGTCTTTACCTATCTCAATGTTCACATTGGAAGGGAGTCTTGACCCACCTGCCCCTTCCCAACCTCAGTGACTTGACATTTTAGTTGGAAAAATCCTTCATTAAACTTGCCTTTTGCAAGAACCATGATTTAGTTCTTATTTCTTTCATATAAAAAATTGTATTGCTTAAAAAAAAAAAAAATGCTTTCCTCAGAACATTGAATGATTCTTATGCAGTTTTGGAAAGCCAAAGAATTGAAAGTAATCCGATTTTAGAGGCCTTTGCCCTTGTTCTCGGTACTTTCTAATTAAGAAAATGTGACATTACAATATTGCTACCATTCTCAAAAATACTACCTCGTCAACAGTCTATAAACCTTTATCTGGACAGGTAGCAATCAAAATGCACGATCAAAAGTACAATAATTTATTGCATATTATGGCTTACAATTGGTAATATTTTAGATTCAACAGACTTCTTTTATGAATACATACATGTATGTATATGTTAACTCAAATTTATGTGAAAAGTAGGGCTGTGCATAAGCGTGTAATGAGGTACTCAAGTACATGCCCTGGCTTACAGGCGGATACTCGTGTACTCGGCCGCCATGTTTTTTGTTTTTTTTTGCCAACACCGTAGGAAGCATCCCAGGTCCGGCCGTCTCTGAAAACCCACGCGATTTTTATTCGAGGTGCAGTTGAAGGCGCCGATTTGTGCTTTTGAACTTGTCACAAATAATAGTAACAACTAGCAGGGCCCGTGGAAAATCCACGTGATTCTAGGGAGGGTGGGAGGGGGTTGTAAATACTTTAAAATAGATATGTGCTATCGATTTTTTTTTTTTTTTTGTTGATTTTTTTTAAATAATAATTTTTAATTATAATTTTTATTATATTAAAAAAAAATATTTCTGTGCTAGATGATATTATTTTTCTTCATTGTATATGCCTACTTTTTATCATTTTATAATTTTTCTTCTTCTTTTCATTAATATTTTACTCGTTAGAATACCAACCTTTTGTTTGCTGTCCCATCATGTATCGTTTTGAATTTTTAATTTTTATCTGAATTATGTAATAAAACTTGAAAACTGGAAGAAAACAGTGAAATCAATAATTTGTAATCAAAATTGATGCAGATATTTTAGACTTTACCTTCGTTTTCACTTTCGTTATTTACGATTATTGTCGTCACTTCGTTCCTATTATTCTCACTATCCCTTTTTCCGGATCCTCACTCTCGTTATCTATACGAATCAAGGGCGTCATTGCAATCCGAGTTTGAGCATGGGGGACACAATTACATGTCACTCTCTCTCTAGTTACGCTGTTTCACGGCATGTACTTTCATTGGTGACCGGTTCATTTATTGTCTTTTTATCTTTGACGTTTCATTAAATTTTAGAGAAAGAAGACGATTCGTTGTACCGTTCTCGACTCTTAATCCTTGTCTGAATTGAGTTTCCCCCCTCTCGCGCGAAGCGCGGAAGCTTTGACGTTTCATTAAATTATTAGAGAAAGAAGCTAGACGATTCGTTCTACCGTTCTCGACTCTTAATTCTTGTCTGAATTTAGTTTCCACCCTCTCGCGCGTAGCGGAAGCTTTGACGTTTCATTAAATTATTAGAGAAAGAAGACGATTCGTTCTACCGTTCTGGACTCTTAATCCTTGTCGAATTCAGTTTCACCCTCTCGCGTAGCGGAAGCTGTGACGTTTCATTCAATTATTAGAGTAAGAAGACGATTCGTATTGTACCGTTCTCGATCGACTCTTAATCCTTGCCTGAATTCAGTTTCCACCTCTCGCGTAGCGCGGAAGCTTGACGTTTCATTAAAATATTAGAGAACGAAGACGATTCGTTGTACCGTTCTCGACTTTTAATCCCTGTTTCATTAAATTTTTAGAGAAAGAAGACGTTTCATAGTACCGTTCTCGACTGTTTGAATAAAGTTTCCCCCCCTCCCGCGAAGTCAACAGGGAGAGAAAGAGAGAGAGAAAGAAAAAAGGACAGATTTTAACCCCAAATCGTGGGGGACATTTCACCACCTGAAAATTCGTGGGGGGACGTGTCCCCGTCCCCAGGATAATGGATTGACGCCCTGATAGGCCTACGAATATTGTTCTCAGCATGCACTTCACTCCCATTATCATTTTGGTTTTTTCACACATTGCTAAGTTAATTTAGTCCTACAATGAAAATAATATACAAATATACAATGACACTCGAAGGATAATGGATTGACGCCCCTGATAGGCCTACAAATATTGTTCTCATGCACTTCACTCCCATTATCATTTTGGTTATTTTCACACATTACTAAGTTAATTTAGTCCTACAATGAAAATAATATACAAATATACAAATATACAATGACACTCGAAGTGACTCGAGGATCTAGCTAAAACTATTCGCATCGAAGGAACATCAAATCGTATTATATTATCCCGAGGGCCATCGATCGCGGCCCCAGAGAGAACAGTACTGTTCCGAGTGCGAATAGTTTTAGCTTGTTCCGAGAATGAGTCATTGTATAATTGTTTTATATCCCTTCCACCTGTAGGCCTATCATTCCTTGGACACTTCTGTAATAGCATGTACCGTACTCACATTCACATCACATTCAATAAAGAAATAAAAGAAAACAACAATTCATTGCACGGCTCAAACACGAAACATTGAAGAATCTAAAGACACGCTATACAGCCAGTATTACAGGTACAGCAGTAGAGTGCTGCAGTTACCGCACAGGGTACAGTAAATTGCATGGCGTGAGCGCCGTGACTGGCACCGCGGAGTTGCCCGTGCGGAGGCATTTGATATTACGTGAGCTCGCTGAATTTACCTTCTCGTCAGTTATATGGTCTCGATAATTACAATCTATTTGCGTTATTGTTGTTGTGATTTTAATGTAGTTTTCATGAAAAGACCAATAAAGCAGAAGCTTGGACTATGATTATGTTGACATGGTTCACAGAATATGTATAAATATTTTCAAAGTAAAGATTTTACGCGAAAAATCGGACGGTTTGTGCCAATATATCGCAGCTGTCGCACGAACTTACTCAACTGTGTGTGTGTGTGTGTGGCCTGGGCGTAGAACCAACATAATACGTTCTCGTCAGTTTGGCTGCTGCAAAGGCCTATATATAGCAAGATGCCTAACACCGGACAGGCCCAACCCGTTGCGCCTTGTACTTGCTACGCCACATGACTTGAGTGAATTGTCGTATGCTGTGTATTTCTCTGGCATGCCCGTAAAGTGCCTACAAAGCATATCATAAGCAAGATGCCTAACACGGGTAGGCCCGCTCTGTTGCAGCGTGTATCTGCTACAACACATTATAGAGTGGATCGTCTCTTAAAAGTGTATCTCCTTGATTAGACAGAGGGCGGGTGCACGCCTCGCTGCCTCACTCTCGCGGGTTCGTCGCCTCCTTGCACGGACAACGACGGCCGTGCTCGTCCGCTCGTCCTCCCGGGACCCCGAAACCACCTTTAACGACATCGACGGCGACCGCGGGTCGACGTGGCACGCGGATACGGGAGACATGCCTCGTATAATTGTGTCGCCGTTCCCGCGCCACGGCGAAGGGGGGCGCGGTCGAGGAAAGACGTTTTTCATGAACCGTTTTTACCCCCCGCGACGATTTTGCGTATTAATATATAGATGTTGTTTTTAAAACTCTTAAGTCAGATGACAGACAAATTTTCCTCCGAGTCCAAACAGAAATTCGGACATTTGGTCCCAGTTTCTGAGTGGTGAGTTGACAGCGACACCCTGTGTATGACTGGGCTGGGAATCATTTTTACCCACGGTACCATGCCTGTGCTCTTCCGGGCACAGGTGAGCGTCGGCCTGCACAGTGCCAGGTGAACAGGGGAAGAAAAAAATGGTGGCCGAGTATACAAGTACAAGTAGTTGTCAACAGTCTGAGTACTCGTCGCAGCCTTAGTGAAAAGTAAAAATTGGGCAAGATTGCGCAAGAATTCACTATACATTTGCCTGAACCAAGATACTAAAATTCCAATCTCCCAATTTCTAAGGCAAAGTAACAAAAGTAACGAGTTTCTCGTCCCAACTTTTTAAAAAAGGAGGCAGCGCTTAGCCTTTACTTTTTTTCAATTTTTTGCTATTTCTTTCCAAGATGGCCACCATGCTAAATATGGCTGGCCAAGGTAGACTGACTCTATATCTATTCGCAGATATTGTGCTATTTGAGTATACTGATGCAATGTATGACAAAACAAATGACTTGTATCATTTTATTCCACTTGCCAACTGTTAAGTTTCAACATTCAGAAACGGTGAAAAATGTATAGCCATAGATCTAGTCTAGGTCTAGAATAGATCGTGTTCAGCTTGAATTGGCTATAGAATTTTAGAAGCTATACAAAATGTAGTAGATCTAGTCTAGGGTCTACATCACAGCCCTTTTTTCTGAATAGTAAAAAAGTTTCTTTATTTATATTTGGCTCAATATCATATCATTATGATCTTTGTCCTTTTCTTTTACTTTTTTAAGTACACTTTTATTCTGCTTTTTACAATTTTATGGTCTCTAAGAGTAATGGAGGCCGTTTTCGGCCACCAAACGGCAAATTCCTATTTTTTAAACTCATTATTTCCTACTTATTATCATTATTTGTTTAAATCATGAAGCCAATACTATTATTATTCAAACGTGAGAAGAATACCCGAGAAAAATCATGATTGCCATGGCAATATTTTACCTCCGAAACAGTGAACATGAAAATGAATATTGCCATGGCAATTCATTTCCTTGTTCACTTTTTCGGCCGCATGTACAAAGTCAATAAAGAGTGCGCGCCGTGCGTTTGCCCGCTGATCTATAGCACGTGCGGCCAGAGCACGTAATCCCCCACACGGCCGAAAACTACACCTGCGGTGATCAGAAATTGGAATCTAAACTAAACAGTGATACGGCGCTACAGTATCCGACTGCAGTGATAGGATACATGTGGTGAGATACTATTGTGCTTGCGGTACTCAAAAAATCTGGCTCTAAATCTGAAAAATACTTGAAATACAGCTCATTTTATGGTACCCATATTCCTTACAGACACGCGTAAGATATTTCAATTTTTCGGATTCAGGTTGCGGGACCGCTGATTACATCGCTAAAATGTGATATTTAAGGATACATTTTCCTTTGCAAATGTGGTTCTCCAGTGACTCTTGCACATTATTGTATGTGTGTGATATGCTATTATTCAATATATTTTAAAGGGATTTTACCATGCATCCAACGGACCGGCCGAAAACTGTCTCCTTTAGATCTAGTCTACTCTAGATCTAGATGAGTAGATCCATCTAGACTGTCTGAGTGTCTAGTTTGCTTTAGCCTTCATTACAAACAAAATCTCAATAATACCTACTGCGCTGTGATGAAAAACAAAACTCAGTGCTACTTTACACACAATTAAAAAACTTTAAAAACTAGGGCCTATTCAAATTTCAAAAGCTCCTGTCTGCTGAAAAAAAATCTTTTTCTTTCTTGCATAAATCTTTGAACACCATTCATTCCAAAATCTCTCTGAATAAGTGTCAGAATGAAATAGTAGGCCTATGTGTAACAAGTATGTGTAGTAATGAGTAAATAATGTTGACTTTTATATATAATTTCCTGGAAATCTACGCAGAAAATTTTCTCTCGCCCTCCACAAATTCGTTCATTCCATCCAATGCAACAATGCCACCATCACCCAACTGCACGGCGCGCGCTTTCCACACTCGGAAACTTACACATGCACACATGGCACGGCCTCGGCATCAAGCATCATGCATCATTCAGCACCAGACTCTTCGTGAACACTCAAATTCATCATCCATTATTACAATTAACCAGTGGTATATTATAATTTAAAGTGGATAATTCTTTTCTAATGTTAAAATATCTTTTACAATATTACTTTGGGGTCCTAACTTTCATCAAGTGGACCCTAATTTAGGCGCATTTTGTCCCCGTAAAACTTACTCCAGGCATGATTTTCGGCAATGCAATAAAAGAGGCCAATTTAAGGAATCTTACTTCATAAGTGTAGGTTTATTAATTTTCAAAATATAAATTTGAAGAAAAAAAGTCTAAATTTATTTGAAACAATATAATATATTCATTGGAAAAAAATATTTATAAAAATAGATTTTACCTTGAAAATAGGAGTTAAATGATTTTTTTAATATCGATGTAAAGAAATGGAAGTTAGCAGACAGAGATTGAAAGCCGAATGCATGCATGTATGGCTGAAAACTGATCTGTATCTTTTTTTTTACAGATCAGTGAGCAGATGGCAAATAAGGAATCCGCTTTGCGGGTAATTTTTAAAATTCAATCAGGCTATAGGATCGGAGGGGATTCTTCCCGGGATTCTTGCCCTTCACCCCAAATTTCGATCATAGGCTGACAAATATGATGTTCATGAACGCCTGTCATTATATCTAAAATGCTTAATTTATGTTAATTAATATGTACTATTATCAGTCTCTTTTTTATGTAAAAGATTATATCATGTTTTGTGTGGTTTTGAATAAATAAACTTGAACTTGAACTTGAAATTGCTTACTTGCTTTTTTTAAATGCAAGACACAAATCTGTATATGATAAAGAGATATGACGTGAAATATTTCCGAATATATATATTTAGGGTTTCAATTCTAAAACGGGATGAACTTGTAGTCTTCAATTTTGTGCTTGATTTTTTTTTTTTGGGGGTAGTGAGCACAATTTTTATTTTATTTTGCCTTCGAAAATTGAAAAAAAAAATCACCCCCCCCCCTTGAGCGCCAGGGGGGCCCATCTTCTTTTTTTCCCCAAAAGGGTGTTTTTACATGTTTTTTTATAGGGAGGGCCGGGCCCCCCCCCCCCCTGGATCCGCCACTGCTATATGTCACAGTATGGAGTGCTGGACAACTTTCCCATTTGTTTCACATGCAATGACCCAAAATGACTAAAGTGTCATACATTGTTGCCATTTGTAAATGGAATACTCAGTACAAATATATACACCGTTTGTGATTGTATTTGACTAGGAACTTCGGTTAGCTCAAAGGGGTCGAAAAGCTCTCCCCGTCAGCCTCCCCGCCTGCATGGCCGCCAGCCATAATTTTATGAAACAAAAAATACATGTGAGAACATTAGCCTCCTTTTATCTCAGCTTGGCCTATTTCATAAGCCAACTTCAGTTCTAAAATGTCCATAATATAGCAGCCTTTTATATAGTCGACCTGGGACTTGCTGGGAAAAAAAACACATTATTTTATGAGGTATGAAAAAAAAAACGGATAAAAGACTAATTTCTCCCCCACCCCAAATGGAATCAAGTAGATAAACTATACTAAAAGTAATAAGACCAGGGGCGGCGGAGTGCCATCTAAGAGGGAGCTAGCACCAAAAAAGAGGGCACTTTCTGGATAAAAAAGGGCACCTACAAAGGGAAATATCAAAGCGAAAATATACAATTCTTTAGACAGATTCTGTAGGTATATACCCCTATACATTGGGATCGCATTATCAAGGATGATTTCAATGTTTGTTTCTCTTTATACACCATACCAGATATTGCTTAAGCATCATGCTTTGCAGTTGGGTGTGATGGTCTGCCGCAAATTCATTTGCGAGCGAGCGAGGACAAATTTTAAGATTTGTGAGATCGCAGTGCGAAAAATTACATCTTATAAAGAGGAAAAAACCCAATCCTGATGGGGTTACAAGCACATTCTCATAACGGAAGACTGAAAAGACTTTAGATAAGAAAAATAATTATATCATGTATTAAAGTGAGCGAGCATTAGGGACGCGTTTAATGATGAGAGGAAAAGGGGACACTTATCGAAAGGGATAAGACACTTATTAGAAAAGAAAAGGAGCACGTGTTAAATTACAAAGAGAAATTATCAGAGGTGAATATGGGGCACTTCTTACACCTACAAAAAGAGGCACTCACCAGAGATGAAAAAAGGCACTTACGAGAATGGGAAATGGGCATCAGTGTCGACGGAAAAGGGGCACCCATCCTATTTTGATAGGGCCATTTATAAGAGGTGAAAAGGGGCATTTATGAAAAGGGGATAGGTCCCTTAATTATTAGAAAGGAAAAAGGGCAAGTATCATTGTTAAAAGGGAAATTATCAGAGGTGAAAAGGGGCTCTTACCGCACCTGAAAAGGGGCACTGACCAGATATGAAAAGGGGCACTTATGAGAATAAAAAAGGGGCACTAATAAAAAAGAATAAAAAAGGAAAATGTGCATTATAGTTGAAAGAAAAGGGGCATCGATCAAATTTTAATAGGGGCATTTATCGGAGGAGAAAGAGGGCTTTCATGAGAAGGGGGAAGTGGCTCTCATTATTAAAAAGAAAAAGAGGCACATGTTAAATTAAACGGGGCACTTATCAGAGATAAAAAGGGGGGTAATTATGAGAAGGGGGACGGTGGCACTTATAAGAAGGGATAGGAGCATTTATTAGAAAGGAAAAGGGACATGTGTCAAAATGAAAGGGGCAGTTTCGGAGGTAAAAATAGACACTCATCAGAGATAAAAAGAGCACTTATCGGAGGAAAAGGCACTTGTCAAAGTAAAACGATTATATCTCAGATTTGAATAGGGGCACTTATCTGAAATAAAAAAAAGGAGTAACTTCTCGTACCTGAAAAGGGTCATTTACCAGAGATGAAAAGGGGCATTTATGAGAAGGGGAAGGGGCTCTTTTTTAAATGGGGGCACTTATCATTAGGAAAAGCTAGGGGCACATGTGAAAATATAAGGTGCGCTTATCCAAGTTAAAAAGGGGGTAGTTATTATAAGGGGAAGCGGCACTTCTTACAAAGAAAAAGGGGCACTTGTCAAACTGGGAGGGCCGCCCCTAAACAAGACATTACAGTTTCATTATTTCTACACAAATTCATAGGTCGATCATTGGTGTAAATATAATTATCAAATTGGCTAAAACCACTGAACCGATCTACGTAGTGTTCATAGAGCTGATGATGGTAGTGTTAGAGTTCAGTGGCTAAAACTAGCTAGCTGGATTCATTCACGAAAACGCGCCTGTACGCGCGCAGCTAAATTTTGCGTGTGCTGGTGCTAGAATAGACGCTAGGCTAGGCTGATACGATATATAGGCCTACGTGCATAATATTAGTGTAGACCCACGTACTGTACATGATATGTGCGTAGTGTACATCACAAATTTTCCTGTGTAAGTTGATTTTTTTGTTGCTTTTGTGAATACATTTACCGCCATCTTTTGTTATATGGTTGTTGTTACAAATTCTTTAAGCCCTTCCAATTAATTTTGAGAACTTTAGACTTTACTGAATACAAAAAATACAGTGTTAATTTTGTACGATTTTTCGCCCATATTTATAAGCTAGACGGTAGACCGAAAGCTTTAGGCTCTTGATATCGACGGTTGTTCCGCTTAGAGTTAGATTGCATCTGGCTCCTCTGTATGGGGAATGTCAACAAATGTCAGTTTTATTAAAGAATGATCCATACCAGACGGTTATTTCTGTCTAATTATAAGCTAGACTTCACTTGGCTTAGAGTTTCAGTTAGACGTAGATCTAGTATAGCTAGGGGGCCTATAGGCCTAATAATAGTATAGACTTAGAGTTAGAGAAGTAGGCCTAGGCTAGAGTAGAGACGAGTAGAGAGTCGAGTAGATCTAGAGAGTAGAGTCTAAGGCTAAGCACTCCAGCAAAGCATAGACTGATAGTGAAAAAGTGGTACACGCCGAGTTATAATTTTTGCTCAACAGCTGCATAGCGGTAGATTCTAGGCCTAGATCTAGAACTATTATTGCGATATGCAAAGTGTGGCTGTGGGGCCTGGGGTAAGGGTATTTTCAAACTGTAACCACTCATGATCCCTTGGGCCTTGGGGCTAGAGAAAAAATAAGCGCATGGATATATTCCTTACAGCTGGCCCAACTTATTCGTCGGGGGCTCAATTCGTGAAAGTGCTAAATCTCCGAGTTACCATGGAAACAATGTTTAAATCGCTGTTTTGATCAAGATATTTGTAGAGTTCAGAGTCAAGCCCCTTTGGGGAATATGGAGAAAAACCTGCTCTTTCATATGACACCTCAATTATTGAGTATCACCTTCAGGATCACGAGTGGTATGGGTTTGAATCTCAATTTGGTAATAAAAACATTGACCAATTTTGCATGAGCGCGCATAGACCGAAGATTTCTGTCTCTTTCGTTCATTAGCCTCCGATTTGGGTAGGGTCAGCTCCTCTCTTTAGAGACAGAAGCCGACCATAGGGACTGCATTGCAAACTACAGTAAACTTATGCCCAAAATACTACATTTTACCCGATGCATATCCGATGCATTTATAGTGTAAAATTAGGTATAGGCTTAACTACATCGGTTCCACTAACCAACTTGACTGTATATTGCGTTTAATGGTCCCTTTTCAGGAAATTATGGGTCAAAATCAACATCCATCTTGAAAGTCTTGCAGCCGTATTTTAAACTCTCACTGCGCATGACGTCATCTAAATCTCATCCCTTCTAGTCTACGCGCAAGGCAAAATGATTATGAAGGAAAAACTGATAACGTCATTACGAACTCGTAGCTCGTGCACATTGATTTCCATGCATTATAAATATTCAATGTATTAAAAAGGAAATGCATGGAAATCAATGTGCACGAGCTACAAGTTCGTAATGACGTTATCACAGACAATAGAAAGCTGAGTGGACATAGAATTAGAAATAGAATACAAATAGATCTAGATCTGCAGCTATATATATTAACAATACTAGGTCTAGATCAGATGTAAAACTTAGACTACGATAGACCCTATATTTCCTTTCATTAATTTTTTTATTGCACAAAACTAAAACGTAAAAGCAGATTATTTTTAATATTAGCCTAGGTCTAGATAATGGATCTATATGTTATAACTACATTTCCAGCCCCCCTACAAATTTTTGGGGGAACAGGGGACAAATGCGCGGTATGCGCCACTCTTTTGACACACATGCATGCATGTGCACCAGCAACACATGTAGGTCAATGCTAATAGTAATACGTATCGACTGTCTTAAGTGTCTTGACGATGTCACATTATGTAGACCAAGCTCGCAATCGCACTGTACTGCATAGACAGAAATAACCGTCTGGTTACTCTGGTATGGGGAATTCTTTGATAAAACTGACTTTTGTCAACCTTCCCCATACAAGTAATGGTAACCCAGCCTAACCCTTGACGCATGCACAAGGGGGTGGGATTAACTAGCCAATTTTCATTGGAAATCTGGAATCCAGCGATAAATTTACCCTCGGTTTTTTAAATCTAGATTTAACAGTTTGATTAAGAAAAATATGACCCAAAAGTTAAAAATACACAATTTTCATAAACTATCAAAAGATAGGCAATCACACACAAACTGTATTATAACCTCCTCTCATTAACCTGTACGATGTACTTCAGTATCTCAGTGGAACAACCGTCGATACCACAGATTGAAGCTTTGGTCTAGTCATTGTGCATGTTGTGAGTGTGACACTTGTTTGATTGTGGAAAATTTCAAATCATCAAATTATTAGAGAAGGAAGATGGAACTTGGATGACAGATAGACCTGGAAACTTGACTGCAGATTTCTGCATTTTTCCAGTACATCCGGTAAAAAGGTAATAAGGTAATAGATGAAGACCAGGTTTGCTGTGTATGTGTTCAGGGTTTTTGTGTTTGCGTGTGTGTGGATTTTTTTGGTTTTTTTTTGTTTGTTTGGGGGGGGGGGGAACAGATGGCAAGTCTGTTATTTATTAATTATAATTTCAGACTCTTTTGGTTGTCTTTTTCTGACTTCAGTTGCCATGAATAATTGATGCTGTTTGATCTCTGTGTGATTTACAGGTGCATGTCCATGCTTTCTTGTTGCACCCATTTGAATTTGTTGTATTTTGCTCTCAATTGGTTCAAATTTTCCAGCAGATTCGTGCATGACAAAATTTAGCAGACAATCAATATCTAAAATAAAAAAAAGATAATATGTTCAATTTTGTTTTTTACCATGTTCTTGTCATGCTAATAACTGCCAAGAATTATTGAAATAGTTACAAAAGATTGGCAGAGTTGACCGCTTATTCCCTGTAGATCTGGTAATTATAGTAAGGTAATAAAGTTAAAAATCGGTGTAATGACAAAAATATGTTCCCCAAAACTTTATACATGTGAAGTTTGAACTCCTCTTACATGAAGATTTATGGAGTCGGATTCAAGTCTGAGAGGCAATGATTAATTTACCGGTATTTACCAAGATATTGAAATAGTGAAAAAAAATTGCAGATTTGGCAGTATTGACTTTTATCCAAAAGAAAGAAAATAGAATCAGTTGCTGAGAAGGGTCTGGAAATCTTTAAAGAAGCTTGCATCCTAAGACTTTGAGTGTAATCTCAATCTAAATTCTAGTTCTAGTTGAAAGAATCAACCAAGAATTGCATACTTTGCTCTGACAGGTAGGTTTTCTGACCAAAATTGCCACTTTTGCCAAATGGGGTGATGTGGCTAAAGAGGTGAAGAACTACATTGATAGATAAACATATTTAAACTATCACACTTTTCCTTTGACTTCTCTCATCCCTTCCAGATTGCCAGCGCACTCGACTGTTGTCCTGGCGAACAATCAAAATAAAACCACCATGCCTGCTTTGTTGGAGAGACCCAAGCTAAGCAAGGCTATGGCTTCAGCCCTTAGGGTGCATGTCGTCAAAGAGAGAGAAAGAAAACGGCAAGGTGAGATGGGAAGATGCATGTACTTCCTAAGAATATTAACATTTTAAATCATGATGAAAGGATGCTTTTCATTGTCATTATATGCATTGTGCCTGCCATGCAAAATTGGTTTCCCTTTTAATATTTTTTAATGGATTTGTTAAAAAGTCATTTAAGGTCAGATTGTGTGAAAGATGATCTAAATGGTACTTAGAATTTGATTATAGCAAATATGTGAAACTGCTTTGATAATCATAGTGATCATAGTAATCATTAGATCAAATTGGATATATACATGTATATAAAATATTTGCTCCTATGACAAATCTGTGATTATTTGTGATTTCTTACAAATCTTTGTTGAGGACCTGTATAGTTGGGCATTATTCCATAAGAAACAAATTGAAATTGACAGTTCATCATACTTTTATTTACAGAGGAAGAAGAAGCAGATAAGGCGATTGAACGAAAGAAACAAGAACAGGAGAGATTACGGAAGAGACAAGAAGCTGAGACGCTGTCATTAGAAGATACGAAAGAACAGGTACATGAACATTTGCTTTTGATGATTTTCAAATGAGTGTTTAGCAGTTCAGCTGTAGTCATAAGATAATTACTGGCATAGTATATCACCTGTTATTTTGTCATTGATAACTTTTCAAGAATTCAGGTGATCCAATCTATGCTTGCTATCATATGATAGTTTAAATGATTTTTGGAAATTTAATGGCATGAGATAATTCAGCAACTTTTGGTCCTTATTCATTACAAACGAAATATTTGAAGCTAAACCCCTCAAATTTTTTTGGAAACTCATGATGGATCGATTATAACTCTCTTATCATGGTATAGTCATCACTTTGATTTTTATCATTAGAAAGTGTACTTATTTCTCTTTAAAATAATACCATATTTATTATGATATTGCATCCATCGAGTAAGCAGTACATCAGAATAAGGGGCAGGTTAAAAAAGGAAAAGTTGCAAAATGAACTAGTAAGCACTGGTATTATGCAGAGCACTCTTCTTTCTTTGACTTAAGAGAGTGTGATTTATGTAAATGACATTGGGGCCATTGTTCCCAAATGGGCATCCATGAAATGCCAAATTCTAAAGAATCAGAAATTGAAATTCATGCACTATGGTGACATATCAGGCAAGATTCGCTACTGTTTGGTCATCAAATTTCTGAAGCATTATTCCTATGTTAACAACTGTTGAAAAGGCCCAGGCAATAGCGCAATTTGAATGCACAGTCGAACGAAAGCAGTGCATTTTGCAACTTTTCACTTCTGACCTTGCCCCTTATATGGAGCTACTGCACATTCCATGAATGAACAATCATAACTAGTGGGATAGCATTTTAAAGAAGAATATATCCACATTCAAATGATACTAAACATAGCAATGATTATGCCATAACTTTTTTTGAGGGGTTTATAGATATGGGCTGTTTGATTGAGTGAAAGAGTGTACTCTTGTCTTTTGTTAGTAGGGATTTCTTAACCATTTTATTGATTTTCTTTCATTTTACAGGTCAACAATATGGAGGAGAAACTGAAATCCCTACAGCAAGAGAAACATGAGCTTTTCTTACAACTCAAGAAAGTTCTGAATGAAGATGAGAATAGGAGAAGACAACAGGAGAGCAAGAAGAAGTAGGTTTTAATTGCAACCAGTAGAGATCCACTAGTGGGCTCTTAGGTTTTTTAGAACCAGATTTGAATGTGTTACAAACATGTGTGAAGATTTCATTTTGTGAGATGCTTCCTTCCATGTAGATGTTTTGATGACAATTGAAATGAATAAGCATATCGGCATCAAGCATGTGGCAGTAGGGAAAATCTAAATGTATGATATTTTGTATAGATGCTGAAAACCATTTTCTTTTCTAATCAAAGTATTAGATCATTCCAATTATGCTCTATGAACTTTAGAAGTTTAATATTGATACTGGCTTATATTTCTGTGCCTTTAGAAGTTAGAGATGGTCAAATGGAGCCACTTCCTATCATGGAAAGTATGTGCAAGGAACTTGATGATTTTGTAATGAATATGACAGTAACTTTTGTTTCTCTGGGTTAGGAGCCAGACATTATTTTGGACTGTATACCATGCCCATGTTAGTGTTGAGCCTTGATGTCGGAATTAATCAAATTATATCTATAATTTCACATTTTAAGCATTACTATTACTTACCTGTGATATTGATCTTAATTGTCCATGTTTTGTGTCATTTATTGCAGTGAAATGCTTGTTGCTATGAGTCAGTCTTACCATCCTGCTATGCAGCTACCAGGCCCTCACATGCTGGTACAGAGTAAGTCAATCTTTTGCACTCTTCACATAACTTCATTACATCATTTGGTCATTACCAATGACAAGTTTAACTTGCATCAATGTGGTTACTTAAAGACCAAACACACCAGAGGTCGCCCAGCGATCAGTTAGGAAAAGACACTTGTCTACCAATGCAGGAACTCCCAAAGATCATTGGGAATAGAACTGAATGGAAAAAAACAATTGTCAAATCAGTGGGAGTATGCTGGACACAGTAGTAGTAACCTGGTTGAGTACTGGAATCTGTCATTCCCTAGTCTTGATATCGAAATCACCCTGTTCATGTCAGTAATGTGTTCAGTTACAGTTTTTATATTTTGGTTTGTGTTTGGGTTGAAGTCCGAAAACAGCATTGTCTATTCGGTGACAGTATAACCAGGGATATTTTCATATTTGATGCCAATTTAAAAATGTTTGTTTTATTCCTTAAACAAAAGTGAAAATAGAATTTTGAACATGTCAAAAGTATTTACTACCTAGAAATATCTGTTATGGCAGTTTTAGGATATTGTCAGATTTCAGACCCAGATTTCAGACTTCATATTGTACAGAATGTAGGTAGTTCTTATGGAGTCTTTATTATGTCTGAGCCTCTTCAGATTCAGCATGTAAAACCAAGGTGAAAATAGGTAAGCCTGTCTAGTATCTCCTTAGTAAAATCAATTGGTATCCCTGTTATCAAGATATCAATTGATTTGAAATATTTTGCTTTATCAATGTCTCATTGCACAGGGGTGTTATCATAGCATGTATAATAACATAACAGTGTTATTCTCACTCTTTTCCTTCTTTCTCCATGATAAGGTGGAAGTTTAGCAAGGCCAACCTTGTTGGGAGATGGACCCAAAGGGCATTACTATCGCGGAACCCAGACTCCACCCTCACAAGCGGTTCAGGTTGGTCAACTTAATATAACCCCTATCCATCACTGATAGCTTGTGGATCACATGGACCCTAATTTTGATATTAGTCTAGCACCAATGTCCTATTGTCACGACTTTCCTCTCCACTTGCTGTTCTTGACCAAAGAAAGGTGTTTCATTTGGAACCTCAGGATACTGAAAGCCTTTTGACTGAATTTGCCTAATACCCTGACAATGATAGTTTGACATGAATACTCCTCAGGGAGTGGAGATGGTTGACAAATGTAATGACTAATGCAATGAGAATTTAGAAAGAAAAAAAAATGTTGTTAATGGTTTTTGCTCATGAACCATTCACTAATTATACTAATGTAATGCTAATATTGAAATGTTTCTTGCATTTTTGTTCTTTATTAGCAGAGTGTGAAGCGATCTAGAAGTCCATCGCCCCCTGTGGTAGACCTGTACCCTAAACATCACATACAAGGCAGCCATTATCCACATGTAGCTTATACGCAAAGTCAAGTCACTCATGCTCATAGCCCATACAGACAACAAGGTATGGTTTATTAGTCTTTGAATTCAAATTCAAATTCAAATTTTATTGATTTATATTTTATAGATAATCATAGAAGAATATTTGGGAGGGGAGGGGGGGGGGCATTGGAACTGTTCTTCAAATATCACATATACAGGGTAGTCATTATCCACATGTGACTTTATAAGTGCAGAGAGCCAAGGCACTAATGCTCATTGCAATTATAAGCAACAAGGTATGGCATACGTATAAGTCTTGGGTGGTATTCCGATAGTGCGCACTAAGTTAAGCCTTGCCTAACTAGTTCACACTTTTATGGAGTGCCTGTTGCCAACTCATTTACCCTTTACAGATTATTTTAATCCTGCAATGAAAAGTGTCCAAAATACTAATTTTGCAATGAAATGGGAAGAAAAAGATAATATGAGTATGAACCGATTTTCAATAAAGTCTTTGGTAGATTATCTTTGTCATGAATAGCGAGCTTTCGATTTAGGCACCCGACGTGGGCTACGACGCGTGACGTCATATTTATCCTGTGCGCATGAGCGAGCTTCTGGGCCCACGTTCCCTTCCAAATCACGGCGGAGTCGGGGTAATTTCCGTGAATCCCGTCGTCGTGAAAACGTCAACGTGAGTGCAGTTTCATCGGTATCCCTGATCAAACTTCCAGACGACTCGGTATAATTAAACTAGTTATGTTCTTTATATTATTCAGTTATTTCCTCTTGTTATCCTTTGTTTCTTTTTCTATCAACTTTTCTTATGTAATTCTTTGTGTTATCATTCTATCACTTTTTTTTTGTCTTTCCTTATGTTATTCTTTGTTTCTTCCTTCTATCACCGAATTAATTCTCTTTCTTATGTTATTCTTTTTTCTATCATTCTATCACTTTCTCTTTCTGTGTTTGCGTATGTTATTCTTTGTTTCTTCCTTCCATCACCTTCTCTTATGTTGTTCTTTGTTTTTATCATTCTATCAATTCATCTTCCTATCTTTCCTTATGTTATTCCTTGTTTCTTCCTTCTATCACCTTCTCTTATGTTATTCCTTTATCATTCTATCAATTCCTCTTTCTGTCTTTCCTTATGTTATTCTTTGTTTCTTCCTTCTATCGCCTTCTCTTATGTCATTCTTTATTTTTTTATCATTCTATCACTTTCTCTTTCTGTCTTTCCTTATGATATTCCTTGTTTCTTCATTCTATCACCTTCTCTTATTATATTCTCTTTTTTAAAATTATTCCTCACTTTCTCTCTCTGTCTTTCCTATGTTATTCTTTGTTTCTTCCTTCTATCACCTTTTCTTATGTTGTTCTTTGTTTTTATCATTCTATCAATTCCTCTTTCTATCTTTCCTTATGTTATTCTTTGTTTCTTCCTTCTATCACCTTCTGTAATGTTCTTTGTTTTTATCATTCTATCAATTCCTCTTTCTATCTTTCCTTATGTTATTCTTTGTTTCTTCTATCACCTTCTCTTATGTCATTCTTTATTTTTTATCATTCTATCACTTTCTCTTTCTTTTTTTCCTCATGTTATTCCTTGTTTCTTCCTTATGTTATTCCTTATTCTCTCTTTCTATCACCTTCTCTTATTATATTCTTTTTTTAAATATCATTCCTCACTTTCTCTTTCTGTCTTTCCTATTTTATTCTTTGTTTCTTCCTTTTATCACCTTTTCTTATGTTGTTCTTTGTTTTTATCATTCTATCAAATCCTCTTTCTATCTTTCCTTATGTTATTCTTTGTTTCTTCCTTCTATCACCTTCTGTTATGTTGTTCTTTGTTTTTATCATTCTATCAATTCCTCTTTCTATCTTTCCTTATGTTATTCTTTGTTTCTTCCTTCTATCACCTTCTGTTATGTCATTCTTTATTTTTTATCATTCTATCACTTTCTCTTTCTTTCTTTCCTTATGTAATTCTCTGTTTCTTCCTTCTATCACCTTCTCGTATGTTATTCTTTATTTTTTATCATTCTATCACTTTCTTTCTTTCTTTCCTTATGTTATTCGTTGTTTCTTCCTTCTATCACCTTCTCTAATGTTATTCCTTTATCATTCTATCACTTTCTCTTTCTTTTTTTCCTCATGTTATTCCTTGTTTCTTCCTTATGTTATTCCTTATTCCCTCTTTCTATCACCTTCTCTTATTATATTCTGTTTTTAAATATCATTCCTCACTTTTTCTTTCTGTCTTTCCTATTTTATTCTTTGTTTCTTCCTTTTATCACCTTTTCTTATGTTGTTCTTTGTTTTTATCATTCTATCAAATCCTCTTTCTATCTTTTCTTATGTTATTCCTTATTTCTTCCTTCTATCATCTTCTCTTATTATATTCTTTTTTTTTTCATTCCTCAATTCCTCTTTCTATCTTTCCTTATGTTATTCTTTGTTTCTTCCTTCTATCACCTTTTCTTGTGTTCTTTATTTTTATCATTCTATCAATTCCTCTTTCTATCTTTCTTTATGTTATTCTCTGTTTCTTCCTTCTATCACCTTCTCGTATGTTATTCTTTATTTTTTATCATTCTATCACTTTCTTTCTTTCTTTCCTTATGTTATTCGTTGTTTCTTCCTTCTATCACCTTCTCTAATGTTATTCCTTTATCATTCTATCACTTTCTCTTTCTGTCTTTCCTTATGTTATTCTGTATATCAGATTTTTGCGCACTGTGAATTTAGTATCTGATTTAATCACCTGATCTCAAAAATTGGTCACGTGACCGACGAAAGCACCGTCGTGAAAAATCGAAAGCACTGCCGCGAAGGGAACGGACGTGAGCTGCGCAACGTCTCCACGCTCCAGTACCTCGTAGTAGCCGACGTCCGGTGCCTAAATCGAAAGCTCGCTAATATTGAAGGAGGAAGATGAAACCTAGCATTCCATAGAAGTGTGAACTAAAATTCTTGTTTAGTCTGGACTTAGTCCCGGCTTAACTTATGAGAATACCACCCCTTGTGTTTAATGATCTAACAAGTAAGGGGGATGGCTTGGGGTTTGGACCCTGCAATTAAAAACTTAAGTAAAGACTTTGAGCTTTGAGAGCTTAGAATCCCAGTGGGAAGGGGGAGTCTGTCTATGGAATTCTACGTACTTATTGAAAGTTAGGAGTCACCACTTTTTAAAGATTTGAAATCACTATTTATAGGGTACTTCTAAGCATAGAACAAAATCGGTCTACACAGTCCATTTAGGCAGCATGGTATCATGTGACTTTATTAGTTAATATAATATGAAAATATTTACCAATAACAAGATACAATACATTACAATATTTACAATATTTAGAACAATGTGAAAACGTCATACAAGTTTGTTGTGAAAAGAATAAGGAGGAAAAATGGGTACAATGGAACCTGTGTGTGTGGGTGTGGTGTGGGGGGGGGCATAAGCAAAGTGATAGTGTTTTGGGTGGGATATTAGAACCTTTTCACTAATTCCAAGGTATAGTTATGTGCATTCATAATGCTGTCCAAGATGTTAATCCCAATTTTAAATCATTTCCCTCTTTGTCTAAAAGTACCTGTACACAAATATGTTTTCTTTTCCCCCCTTAACCTCTCCTCTAGGACACATAGCGTACACGACAGCTCAGGCTCCGTCATCCTCCTTCATCAACCAATCAGCGAGTGGCTATCCTCCAACCCAGCAACCGGTCCACGCCAACTACGCCTCCAGCAGCCAATCAAATCCTAACAAATACCAGGCAAGGGAGTCGGCTTTTAGTTCCTATGGCAACCACTTTGCGACGGCTCAGAAAGGCATTGCAGAGCAGATCTCTCAGTCATACCAGCAGCAACAACAACAACACCAGCAACAGCAGCAGCAGCAGCAGCAGCAGCAAAGTGAGTCCATGTTCATCGTTGAAAGGGCCAGGTTCATTTTTATTTTCTCAGTCAGGATTCTTTCAAACATAATGAAGATAATTGACAATTTGCTTGTAGGTGGAACTTTTTTGGTATGAATATTTCCATGAAATTTTCATATTTATATTGTACATGTATAGCCCTGGAAGGAAATACATTTGAAGTTCCTGTAGGGGTATCAGTGATGTAGTAGTTATATCACTTATGTAACTAACCCAAAATGATATATATTTGTATTTCCATGAATGAAAAAAAAGTTAATTTATAATTTCCTTTTGTTGCCCCCCCCCCCTCCTTCTTTGCACAAAAATAGTATGAGAAAGTTTTCAATGCTTAAAAGTAAAACAAATAATACAAAGATTGTTGCAGTTTCATTGTATAAACCTTCATAGAATTAAAATTGGATCAAAGGTATTATCAGCAATTGTGTTTTCTTTAAAAAAGAAAGTTCAGTTCTATTATTATTGGGCTTATTGTTTAGTTCTAAGTCTTATTTTAATATTTGTAGGATATCCTTTGCTGGCATATTCCTCTTGTCACAGAACACCAACAAATTAAAGAGTTTTGTCTTTGAAGATGGGCTTGTGTTCTGGCATCTGTGTTCCATCTGATTCCAAAGAAACTCATTTTTGTCAGTGTCAGTTTGTTAAACTCCTGTTAAACATTCATTGATAGGAAGTGAATAGTACAACTCTGGGCAAGTTTTCTTCATCCCTATGATATTTCACCCTCTTGTTCCCACATGTCTCAATCAACATTGGTTTATTATTATACATGGTATTTCTGCCAGTGATATAGGGAAGGTAGAGGTGTCCTGGTCTAGTGGATATGTCGCTGGACATGGTTCTCGGTTTCAAGTCCAGCTGCAGCACTATTGTCCTTTGGCAAGACATTAATCTACATTTGCCACTCTCCACCCAGATGTAGTTATTGGGTACCCAGTAGGAAGAAATTCCTTGAATATTTGAGTGCCTTTTCATGGTAGCTCGGTTACAGCTGGAGTAATAATATGATTGCAGGGCCCTCAGGAAGAACAGTATCAATACTGATGAGGTTTTTATTATTATTATTATTTTTATGCCTCTGCTACAAAGTAGCCGGAGGCATTATGTTTTCTGGTTGTCCGTCCGTACGTACGTCCCGTTCTTGTGATCGCGTTATCTCAAGAACCGATGGATGGATTACCGCCAAACTTGGTCATGTATGTATCTTGCTGAGCTACTGAACTGATTAGATTTTGGGGTCAAAGGTCACAGGGCTCATTATGTATGCAAAAATATCTCGTGATCGCGTTATCTCAAGAACCGATGGATGGATTACCGCCAAACTTGGGTCATGTATGTATCTTGCAGAGCTAATGAACTGGTTAGATTTTGGGGTCACGAGGTCAAAGGTCACAGGGCTCATTGTGTATGCAAAATAGCTTGTGATCACGTGATCTCAAGAACCGATTGATGGATTACCGCCAAACTTGGGTCATGTATGTATCTTGCAGAGCCAATGAACTGATTAGATTTGGGGGTCAGAAGGTCAAAGGTCACAGGGCTCATTATGTATCCTAAAATAGCTTGTGATCACGTTATCATTAGAACCAACAGGTGGATTACAATCAAACTTGAATTTTAAAAATTGCTTCCATTTTGGTTTGTAAAATTGCTCTATGGCGGAGGCATCATTTTCGACTGCGCGCAGTTGAAGTTCCATCTTGTTTTTAGATGTAACTATTCCTGTCACCCATTTGAGCTGATCTGCAGTAAAGAGATTATCTTGGCACACCTGAATGATTTGAAACTTTGTTGACTTTGCTCCAACAGACATGATAACTGCAAAAGTTTGCCTTGAAAAGTTCATTAAACTTGAATGAATTTTGATGGTACTGTTCAAGGACAGAATATTTGTTGTTAAATTGGTCTATCCTGTTGCCATTGTTCTATAGAGGAAATATATCAAAGCTAGAACAACCAGTTTACTGACTGGTAATTTGGAAATTAATAAATGCATGTGAACAATCTTTTATTGCAGACCCTAAATAATTAAAAACAGAAGTTAAAGAAATTAATGAGAACAAACAAAGGCAATAAACAGGTTTACTTATTGCATAGGTATTGTGTTAGTCTTTTCACATAAGTTTGAACAGAATTATAATACTTCCAAAGTGGGTGTTTCCGGTTTTGGGTCATGATAAAAAATACTAAAAATGGGATGATAAGTAAAAAATGTTAAATCACATAATTTTGTCATTTTACAGTCCATTCTTGTTTCTTGTTATCATCCCATCCTGGTTAGATCCATACATCATTTGAGAAGTATCGTCAGGTGTTTTATTGATTATTATTCAAGGACCATCGTGAAAGAAAACAGGAAAAGCATGATTGATTAAAGTTGGCAAGGTATCAAAATTAACTGTTGTTTTCAAGGTTGCAGGGTATCCAATCAAGTCAGAGGGTGACAATCGTGTCTGAATTCCTGGTAATGTCAACAACCAGTGGCATCGTTCTGTTGATAAAGCTGATCTTATTTATTACGTGGTTATGTTCTTTCAAGTCATATGCAACATCACAGAAGTCTGGAGAAAACAGAGACAATAGGGGCATTTACACTGCAAGCAGTATCCTGGGGTTTGTCTCACATTTCAGAGTTTCGTTGGAAGTTTCCATGAACGTTGAAAAACCATGGAGTGTGTTGTTTTGAAATTCCAGCCGAAATTCCGCTTTTGTAGTGTAAAGGCTTGTTCAGATTTGTTGTGGTAAAGCCATCACATTTTTTAGTGTGTAAATGAATGGCAACTGCAGGCTACAAAGGACTTGAGCTTATTTACTGAGCTCTGTGTTAGATACAGAAGTGTATTACACTTCACATCATCATTAAAAAAAATGCCCTGGTTTTGTCGCGTCATATTTGAAGGAGCCTTTAATGTACGCTCTCAAAATACCAGTCAATTATTCCAGTCTCTGCACACATGACTCTCCACGCTTCTGCATGCAGTATAGTGGAAAGTTGTGCATGGGAATTAGTCTCCAAATACCAGAAAAAGCAAACACCAAAAGGTTTTTATGGGTGTTATAGGTAATTTAAAACACCCCAAAATGATGGTTTTTCAATTTTTGTTTGTTTTAAAGTGTAAATGGCCTTTTCATTAACTACCATGACATCTTTCCCACGTTCCCACATCAGTTGTTTTATTAATTGGAAGAGCAAGGATACCGTCTCAGTTTTGCTTTAGACATCCTTGATGAAACGGACGATCTACCCAGACCTTTACCCTCTGTTCAGACTAGCAAATTCCATCATTTAGGTTTAAAAACCGTATTGTTATACAATAAATAATTTATTTTTCTTCTAGTCTGAACATCATATACCTGTTAACAAACGTTATGTAGCGCTAGAGAGGTATGAGCATCATTTCAAACAAAAAACGCGATTTAGAATCAGGGTCCGCTTCTTATGTGTATGTCTTATTGTATGAAAATGGTAAAACTTATCATGAGGGCGCACCGATAATTGGCCAGCTGTCATGTCAACTCACCTCTTCTAAAATAGTTTCTTTATACAATACATTTCTTCAGATGACTGTTCATGCCCCTTTCTATTAATTTCCCTTTATGTGAACAGGCTATCAGGAAACAGGAAGTAATTGCATGGTGACCTTTCCAGAATTTAGTTTTGACTTCCTGTGGTCGTGGAAGACTGTTCAGTTTCCATCCATCGCTGTTTGCTAATTTTATGCTAATTTTGTGCTGACTTTTGACATACCGGTATTGAGAGGATGCAGATGGTTGCTAATTAACAAGATCAGTTGTATATTAGTAGGCCTTGCTCTGCTTTAGTGTCCACAAATAAGTTGTGTTGGTCTTTAGACTGACCAACAGGTTAAAGATAAACAGCTATGAATTCTGTTATTAATGCAGTGAAACCTGTCTATAAAGGCTACCTTAAGTTGAAGCCTTTCTAAACAGGTTCTGCAATACATACTTCCTTCTGTAAGGAGGCAGTGTAAGGGGCCATTACTGTAGAAGCACTTAACCCTTTTTTTGAGAGGTGACCAATGGCAACTATGGCAAGTTTGACTGTCTTGTGTTGATATGGGAATGCTTGCCCCTAAAACCTTAGTCTCACTAACAAGACCAACACCATCGCAGACCCGAAACACATTAAAAAAAACATTACATTACCGATGGTTGTAGTTGTAGAGTCGGTTAAAAGTTGGTTTTACGATGTGACTGGTATAAGTAAGAAAGTTATGAACTTTAGACTCAGAAATATATGCGTGGTAAAGTGTGTTTAATTCAGTTTTACAAATTTCATGGAAAGTTCATTTCCCTCACATGAACAGACAGAAACAAGGAAAGAAAATATTTTCACTTATTCATGATCAAACCAGTGTGGTAAATCTCGTCAAAGCAGTTTTTCTACTATGGATATTTGACATCATTTATGTACCAATATCAGAAGCCAGACACAAGGAAAGTATTAAACACTTTGTAAATTTGTATCTCTCACAGGATATTTGCAAGGTGCCCCTTCATCCAGCCTGCATTCTGCCTCCCACCATGGAGTGGAACAGTCCAGGAAAGCCAGTAGTGAAGGTGATGACCAAGGCTATTATCAGGCCAAACTCCAAGGCCAACAGGTAGGTTGAAGTCATTATTGTCTGAGGGACAAGAAATAATGGATTATTCACCTGGTGTGGTTTGTAAGCCCCTCTCAGTTATGGTAGAAGTTAACTCATGGAAGATAAATTCTGATTAATTTCACTATTCTAAATATTTTGAATGTCATGTGAGAATGCTCTTGATGGGTTTAGATAAATGTACAAGATATTTCTGGTTTGTAAACTAACTGTTAACCCTTTCTCTCTTTAGCAGACATTCTGGTCAAATATATTGAACTTGTATAGAGCATGATTAGACATTCAATAAAAGAATGTGGTACTACACTGTACTAATAACTCTAAAATCACACATATCATAACAACTTGAGGAGTGGGTTTAGATAAATCCCATACCATTGTCAGCATCCTGAAAGTCTTGTTCCTATTTCCTTTTGGTCTGCTGCTGGAGTTAAATAGTACCTAGGATGATTTGTCTGAAATTATAATTAAAAATCATGATTAAAAACAGGATGCCAGTTAACAGGAAATGTACCACTTTGGAAGGAATGTTTGGCTGAGTTTCAAAATGTTTGACAACTTGGCTATAATGGCTGCATACCATTTGTTCATGATGAAATAATAGTATATTAGAATGATGGGAATTCTGTTTGCTTTTGTGTTTGGAGGTCCTACATGTGTTACACATTACTACCATCATGCATAAGATGAGTCTTTACTGAGAATTGGATACAGACTCTCACCATTTCACTTGTATGGCTAGACACTGACATTATGTATTGATAGAGATCCTCTCTCCACAAGCTTTCCTCTCATGCTATCATTTACATATTCCCATTTTTTAAATATTTTGGGGGATATCATATTGTTTTAGTTATATACATCATATGCAAAAGAGAGTTTCATTGGAAGTTACTTTTGAACTCTGGTTCATGGTCCACCAAGTTTGTGAAGAGAGATCAAAAGTCTGCAATTTTGTCTGGATGAAGATTATTTTTTCCATTCTGACATCTATTTCTTGAGTCTGCGTTGGGTACAAATATAAGGTGATTTGACATTTGTTCAAGCAACAATGGCTTCGGGCTTCATTTCATAATAAAATATAAAGTTATTGTTTCATTTGGGTAATAGGTTATGTTTAGGGTTAGGGTTAGGGTTAGGTGTTAAAAGTAAAGTGTTTAATCCAGGGTGGGTGTATGGTGGGTATAGGGTTAGGTTTTAAAAGTAAAGTGTTTAATCCAGGGTGTATGGTGGGTATAGGGTTAGGGTTAGGTTCTAAAAGTAAAGTGTTTAATCCAGGGTGTATGGTGGGTATAGGGTTAGGGTTAGGTTCTAAAAGTAAAGTGTTTAATCCAGGGTGTATGGTGGGTATAGGGTTAGGGTTAGGTTCTAAAAGTAAAGTGTTTAATCCAGGGTGTATGGTGGGTATAGGGTTAGGGTTAGGTTCTAAAAGTAAAGTGTTTAATCCAGGGTGTATGGTGGGTATAGGGTTAGGGTTAGGTGCTAAAAGGAAAGTGTTTAATCCAGGGTGTATGGTGGGTATAGGGTGGGGGTTAGGTGCTAAAAGGAAAGTGTTTAATCCAGGGTGTTTGTATGGTGGGTATTTGGTTAGTGTAGGATATTTACCATAGAGCAATGGTGACTGTAGCAGGTGTCATATAACTAAATAGGAATGTTGGTTTAAGAGAGACAGTGTACTTTTTGTGCTAGTATAGATCCATCCATTGTCTTTTCTGTTGTACAATTTACAGCATCTGCGTCAGCTGAATTCTGGTCACCCTCAAGCCATTCATCATCAAAGCGGTCATCAACCTCTGCTAACACAAGGTCAAGTCCAGGGACACATACAACCTGCACAGACAAAGGTATGTTTACACAAACCTTTTCAGTTACTACTGCAAATTCTTATATACCAGTGTACATACAGTGTACCACAATACAAATGTATTAATGTCATCTAAGCAGCAGCAGCAAATCAATTTGATAGCCTATTTGGCACTTCTTACAGGGATTGCTGTTATTACCAGATATCATCATTTTGTGATATAAGATGATGACGTGGATCCTAATCAAATGATTGGTTGAAAGCGTACACGTGACCGGCATTTATTTTGCCTAACGCATAATTTGGATAATGACCGGTCACTATCCAATGGTAATGACCGGTCATTATCAAAATCATGTTATAAAACATCATTTTATAAAACAAATAAAACATAATCTTATAAAACAAATAATACACATCATTTTGTTCGGGCATTAGTAAATTACCCACACTCGGTACCTTCAAACAGTCCAAACGTTAGACTGTTCCAAAGGTACCTTGTGTGGGTAATTCTTACTGATGTGTATTATTTGTATATTAATACCTGAAATTGCTATTTTCATGATTGCTCTGTTTAAAGAAAAGTTACTTATGACAGCCTTCAAGCTTGCTGGACCTTACTAGACACTGTAACAAATAACATACGCAATCCTCATTCTGACTATGGAAATAAAAAATTCTGTGAGAGGGTGAATACAATATACAGTCTGTGCCCTCCTATTTTCCAGCCGAGTATCCCCACCTCGTTTGCTACCCATGGAAGAAGGAAAACAGACTCTCCTGTGTATCACAAGAAACCAAGCCAACAACATGGGGTAAGTCATAATCATTCTCATAGCCTCCTGTGTGGTAGCTGACGAATGAACAAAGAGAGAGGGAAAATGAGCAAGAAGTCCACAACTTTGTGCAAAGCATATGTGTGAATGTGAGGTTGCTCTTCTCGGTCAGATATGATTTCCAGCAAGTACCCATTTATTGGCTTAGCTTTTGTTTCTCCAAACAATATTCTACTGCATCATAAAGAAATTAAAATTATTTTAAACCAGTATCTCTCAAGTAGGCTATTCCATTACCAGATTTCAAGTAGTATTAAAGGTATTTTTGAAAGTGTTCATAAAATGAAATTAATTTACAGTGTTGTACACGTAGTTGACAAAGTATTATAGAAAACACAAACATTTATTTCTTTAGTCCTCTTCATGTGTGTTTTGTTGTTGCTGTAGTGTAGAGACATTCTCTGATATGCTGTACACTACAGTCTGACTGCAGTGCATATTCTAATGAGGCTTACAGTGAAGATTTATTCAGCATCTTGTTCGTGAACTTGACTGATTTGCATGCGCTGAAATGAGCCTGATTTTCAGGGTGATTTTGCAGCGTTGCACTTTTCTGGCGATAGTATACAAATGATGCATGCGCATGAGTTCATTATACGATCTATCCGCACTCGAGTTGAGGCTCTGTGTATCTATTGCACGAAGCCGTTAGGCTGAGTGCGAAAGATACACACAGCATCAACGAGGGCGGATAGATCGTATAATGAACGAATGAAAACATGCATCATTTGTTTTATACAACGAAACTCCTAGATCCGTGTTATTTGATGTAAAAATAATTAATTCAAGATTGTTTCGTGACAGTTTATGGCTGACAAATAAATCTCAAGTTTTAATAAGTCTCAATTTAGTGCGCACACATAAGTATAGATATAGCAAGCACACCTCTATCTATACCCATTTACGCATAGTGCTGCGCAAGAATAGGCCCATGTGTATACACGCAGTATTGAGCGCTCTAACCTCTACGCGCACTACTGTGCGGCACTGAAAAATCGTTGGATAGTACTGGAAAATATTGCAAGCTTTTTCATGAAAAAGCGTGCAATAGGATCAGTAAATGAATCACACGTGACCGCGCATGACCAATCATTTGATTAGGATCTGGGAGTGAGTTGTATAAAGAGCATTATCTTCAGTTGTCATGGCAGAATGCAATAATTTCAGATTGTTAAGAATTTGAATTTGCTCCTCATTTCTATATCTAAGTTAACATAATCCACAATTTTTAAAGTATTGTTTTCACAATATGAACTGACTGTAATTTTGCAACTTTTTCATCGGCGATTTTGCACAGTGATTTGTGTTTGTATAATCGTGTAATTTGAATGGTTTACCAGAGAAATCATTTCGGTGTAAGAAATATGTCTACCTAATTAAAGTTGACGCAAAGTTGTATTCTTGGAAAGTATTTAATACGAATTTAGCCTAAAGATATAGAATATTTAGATTTAAATCTGAATTAGATACTTATATAATTCTAAGCTGGTGGTAAATCATGCCTATTGCATGAATTTTTTTGTAATGTCATTATGTCAGTACCCGGCTGGCTCTCCCAAGATGCCAGGGGCGGTGTTCTGAAAACCGTTATATCTGTTATATTGTTGTATCCTCACCTGATCCCAACCATTACAATAATATTGATATTTTAAGTAACTTTTTGCCACTAGCCCTTTCCTCTCATAATATCCTTACCCAGCGCATGGTCAAAAGTAGGGCGCTTACTGGGCATGAAATTGATTTTAAGGCGCATTACACCTAATTTACATATTGATGCGCACTGCAAGATAATATAATGAGATAACTGATTTTCTGAAAAAAATTATCTTTGGTTTTACCTCATCTTCCATGGTATTTACAACAAAACTTACAACTGCTAGAGGCTTTTGTATATATCTTGGGATGATGGCAACTGTTCTAGCTCAACATCAGACAGTATGTTTGACTAGCAAGAATGAGACCTTCTCATTTTTGTTGATGCAAAAGTAATTTAATGGTGAAAAATAGCACTGGAATGCAAAGAAAATGAACCTCTTTTTTGCCAATATCCAAACCTAAATATCTGTTCCAAACACCTCGCGGACATGATTTTTATGCCTTGGCAAAATGAGTGACTCTAAGAATCATAACAGCCCCATGCATCGCTCATTACATAAACACGCACCAATTTTTTATTAACGAAAATGAATAAATAAGACGCCTACTATTACGCGCGGCGGACTGACTGACTATGTAGGTATTGTATTTTTTGTTAAAATCATCATTTGTCAACAAAGAATGGAGGTACTTTCAGTCATTTTTTACTTTGTCATTATTGCATTTGCAAGATGGACATAGAAAAGAAAGAAAACAAGGGACTTAGATTTTTGAGCAAACAATGACAAGCTATACTGTTGATGGTTCAAAGAACTTATTTAGCTACTGGGGGCAATTTTAATTGACATTAGAATGCCAATTATGAAATAGATAAGTAAGTAAAGCTCACTCGTATATAAAATATTCATTCTCAAAATACATATATGCTGGTATTTGATAAACCGAGGGAATGCCAGTAAATATTTATCATATTCTTGAACATGCTTGATTGCTTGTCAAGTGGATGTGCCCTAAGGGAGATTTTATGAACTTTTTTACAGCCCCATGGTAGTTTAGACCCATTTTGTTTGTTCAGTATATGTGTTATTGATCTGAATAGAATCAGTCATAAAAATTCCAATCTTCTTAAGAAATCTTTACAGCCTGACAAAATTCAAAAGCATATCTACATAATCTATGAAAAACTGCTTAGGAACATAGCCGGTTTTATATCTTTATCGTCCCTTGCTTTATATTGCTTTTGAAAAATGGAATGCCTGCCCGAAAAAAGAGCGAGATACGTAAACAAAATGTCCACTCAAAAGCAGATTTATGGTATTAGCTCTATCAAAACTGTCCATGGAATATGACTGAGAAATCACATAGTAACTGGTCAATGGTCCATGCATAATGTGTTTACATAAAGCGGAATTCTCAGCTTATCTCTACCCAAGATGCAACCTTTGTGGAGTGTTTACTGAAGGAAAGTGAGATATTTAAACAGAACCTGAATTCCAGGGCAGTAGGAGATAATGACCTTCTTTTCAGTAGAAATTCTTTAAATATCATGTAAGTCAAGTTTTCTCCTCCACTGAACTGAAATATTGTTATATTTGTAGGTGTTGGTAATTTTGATATGACTTTCAACTCCAGTGGAATGCATGTGTTTGACAGATGAGTGGAGCCATATTGTTCTGATTTGTGAAAGTCTTAGGGGGTAGCGTAGATTGATGTTTCAATCACCTTACATACATGTAGACTTGTGTATGGTATCAAATTGTAAGATTGGTTTATCAATCAAGCTTTTTCCATCGCCATGTCTCAGGCATACATGTAGAAAGCACAGCAAAAACCACTACATGTATCTTTAGATGGATGAGTCAATACATGAATGATTGAAGAAAAGAATGAATAAATGGGTGGATGGATAGATGAATGATTATATTTGAGTTAATGAATGAATATATTAATATATGAATAGCTAGATACATAACTATGTAGATACATGAATTTGTGAATAATGAATCAATGAGTGAATGAATGAATCATTAAATGAATACAAGAATGGATACATGGATGAATTGATATGACAAATAGAGAGAGAGAGAGGATGTAGAGATCTTCAGGGAGTGAAAAGGGAGAAAGTAGGAGGCGGCTAAAAGATGTATCAAAAGAGGAGAAAACTGATAGAGAAATGACAGAATGTGAAAAGAAAAAGAGAGGATCAACTACAGTCTACAGATTATCAACATAGGTGGTATGTTAGGATAAGAAAAATGAAAGTAAGAGAG
>CP137682.1:6398182-6526844 GCA_037976565.1 Mesocentrotus franciscanus | reverse complement strand
GTATGTTAGGATAAGAGAAAAATGAAAGTAAGAGAGAAGCCTAATATGTAGTAGAGAGAATAATAAGTAATCATAATGAAATGAAACCGCCCCAAAACTCTCATTACCTCCAGCATTTCTCCCTCACTTCAACCTCCAATCAAACCATTTAATCGTCATTGTAACTTCCTAATGAGCTCAACACACATTCATTCAGTAATTGGTTATAATTTACACAGAGGTCAAGGGCTCTACCATTCACCCCCTCAATTGGCAATAATTACCAATGGCTCTCAGATTCGTTTCCATTGCCAGAATTAGACATTTAATTCAGCTTTAAAAAAGGAAAAACTTAATAATTTGCATGACCCTCTATAAAACTTTTGTTTGGCTTCATACCAGGCTCTTATTCCCTGTTATTTTGTCTTGGTCAGATAGATGAGGAAATCAGGTATCAACAACTGTAAGGTACCACTCTAGTTTGAAGATGACTTTATGCAGAGATCTTCAACTGCAAATCAGGGCCCTGTCTCTTAACCCATTAGCAACTAGAGATTTTGTAAAAATGGCCTATTACTCCCTTGAAGATGTTGCAATATTACTCTCATTTTTACATTTGTTCTGAACAATATGAAACATGCGCTATTTTTCTATGCAGAATCCTACTGTAAACATCGTAAGGATTACGCATGTATAACATTATCACGGTAGACCCTAGAACGGATTCTATAGCGCGTTGAAAACGGACGAGCGGTTTTGGGCGGTTCAGTGAGTAAAAGGAGGGGCGGTTTCTGGCGGTTTAGTTGCTAAAGGGTTAAAGAGTTGTTATTAATTTGGAGCAATTGTAACTTTCAAGTCTTTTGTACTGAGTTGCGATCAATATTTACATTATGCATATGCAAGAAGACATGTTAAGTCTCATGGCCCAAAACATTCATATAACCCATGACAGTACATATATTTGTTTTGGTATTGTCCTTAGTATGTACTTCCCTGCCTTACAGTTGTTTGATTTCAATGCGTATCTGACAGTCTAATCCCATAGGTGCTGAGCAGTATGTAAATGTCTTTATGCATAATTTACTAAAAAAGTGGGAACTGACCCATCCAGCCCTTAAGGGGGGGGGGGGATGAATTAGCTATTAGTGGATGTGAAATAATTGGCAAGAAGTTGTGGGTTTTTCACTGAAAAGGAAACAAAATGTCATTATTCCTGGCAGGAGGGCTAAATAGTGTACTTGCAAAGAACCCTAGTCCACTCCTATGCTTATCATCACCCAAATCATAACTGCTTTTTTTTTGCTAAAGAATATAGGGTAGTCAAAAGCAGGGACACTTATAATATACCCTTGGGTTTATTTGAATAGGAATGTAGATATGAGAGTAGGGAAAATCACCCTGGAAACGTTTAGCACTATAGGTACTTTTTTTTCCTCTTTTGAGATCGTGAGATTTGAGATCATGTCAGATGCTAGACATTTCAATTTCCATTAAATATTCCAGAGTGGTAATATTGAAACGGTATGGCAGAAAAAGGAAACAGTGACAAATGAATGTATTTAGTAGTAGTTTGAAACAGAAAATATTGTGTATTTATGTGAATTTGTGAAATAAGAGGTCAGTAAATAGATAATAAAGCATTTATAAGAGATGGAATGAGTTGTGTCGAGAATGAGTTATTGCACCAAGAAATTATTTTCTTGAATGTGTACTCGCTTATGTAAGTGCTATGTTTTGGGGTGTTTTTTCTTTCTTAGAGCCCCTACACATCCAATATCCAATATTATATTATTATACCATTTAAGCAGCCATTTTCTATGTATGCAGTTTACAGAAGCTATGCTTTGATAGTTCAATATTTGTAATCATTTTACCATGTTGATATTAATATGAAACTATTGTGTGAACTAAGTTTGGTCCATTCTATCTACCGGTATTCTATCTATTCTGTCAATTTCCAGGCAAACTACCCACCCGGACAAGGAGGAGGAAGGTCAGGCTATGGTTCAGCTCAGGGGCAGCACCAAGGAACTGGAAGATACTATCAAGGACATTAGTCATACCCACCCACATCCAAAAAGAGCAGAAGGTTACCACTAAAACTTTCCAGTGGTTACGTTATGGGCTAGATTAGACCCACCCACAAGACTTTACAGTGGTTACCCCAATGGTAGTATTGAGGGCCAGAAGGATACTACAAAGTGGCAGAGTATACCCCATGTGGATAAGACCAGGTAGTTTGAACCTTCAATCATATTCTAGTATCCCTTTGCAAGTCTTCAATGGTATTCTGATAGATTCTGATAGCTAACAATGTTCTGATTGTAAGGTGGTTTCAGAATCTTTATGAGATGCTTTCAGGAAATGTTCTGCTTCTAGAACCCTGTACTTTCTTAAAGGATGCTTTAAGACATGTACATTATACACTCTTGTGTCCCTACCAAACATATTAGAGACAGCTACAAAATGTAGATGAGTTAAGGAGTAGGCTTTCCTGGAGCCTTTAGGAAGCATCTTGTATTACTTGCCATATTACAAGGTCATGGAATAATCTCATTCCACCTGTGAATAGTAAGGCTCTGTCCAGTCATGTCATTGGGATTTCGAGATGTAACACACCAAGATTTTATTTTTTTGACAACTTTCAGCATGGAAAATCATACCCATGGTATTCTTCCTTGTGTATTAGTGATAAACTTCCCAATGAAAATGGCAACCTTTTAATGAATAAATTTCTGTCAGTGGTGCCCTTGCATTTAGTTGCAAGAAAGTCATTTATATTCTTATCATTGCTAGAGCTACATGTTTTCTCTTTGTGAGGATAGGTTATATAATACCAAAACATTCCATCTGTCATGAAAGCACTGGGACTAATTTCAAATCTAAACCTATGGGTGACAGCACTGGAGATATCATTTGCTTAGGGTCTATTGAAAATGTAAAAAAATGTGTTATGAATTTCTTGTTAACACCCCATTTTGATTGAACTCTTATGAAAATATGCTAGGTGTATGAATCTTGTTATAAGCAGTTTACACTGGTGTCATTGTGAAAACAGTATGTGTGTCCTCAGTGTCCTGTAATATTAGTTGTGCAGGATGTGAACTTGGTGAACATATAAAAGCCAATCAAAATGATTTCTCATGCATGTTATTGACCTCAAAAGTACACAATCATTAAGTATGTACCTTCATATCATAAAATTCATTTTTAAAAATTGAAAAATTGGGCCATATCCAGTCAAGTGTGTGTAATCATTCTTGTCCTTTAGATTTTTTCCCCATCTCTAACTAGATGCTTGATTTGGATTATTCTGAAGTTCTGAACTTATAACAAAATCAATCCTTGAAGTTTCTAAGAACTCGATTATCTGTCTGAATTCCATTATAATGTGGTTCATGTTTTCTCTTTCTCTTATTATAATCATGATATTGTTATTGTTGTTGAATATTAAATGTCAAATGAATTCGAAATTAGTTAGGTGCACCAAAATTACTAATCATTTTTCAGTGGAGAAACTTGTGTACATGTTTCATGTATAGTTAGAGATAATGTGAGGAAATTTGTTTAAAGTTTGGCGAGTTTTGTAATTAACCACAAAGTATTACCAGGTGGTCTATTTCCCAGGGGCACTCTTTTGTGTATGAAGGGAATTTAGGGGTTATTAGTAGGTGTAAGGGGACTGTTTTAGTAGTTTGGAAGAAAAATCTTCAGGATTGTTCTGATGATACTTGGGAACATTACTCCAATATTTTAAGGGGTGTGGGTAAGAGATTAAAATCTCAAAGGAAATTGATGTACCATCTGTTGAGGGCCAGGAGGGTGCTAACCCAAATACCTTTAAATATGGATTATTGCCCTTCTTGTAGGCAAATGATAATGTAATGGTGGTGTTGGCCTTGCTTTCTCACAATCAAGATGTTATGCAGGATATTACACAACCATTTAGGTACTGCATTGTGTGGGCAGTACAACATTTCATTAAGTCAAGCAGATTTTGATGATTAGATGAAATGTGCAGTACACCATATATTAAGCATCAAATACATACATGTAGGGTATTGCATTTGTGTCTGCTTAAAGCCAGAAGGTTATTATAACTCCTATGTTTGAACACATCTAACACAGGATCAGCACCCTTCTGGCTCTCAACAGAGAAGTTTCATATATAGATAATGTTGCTTTTCACAAGCATGCTGGATTCTAAATGTATAATCTAAATAAATCAGGACTATTGAGAATATATAAAATTTCTATTGCATCAAAATTATCTCTAAATTTTTAATTCAAAGTGTTGCCTCAGAACAAGGATCTTGACTGGAAAGCTGATTAAAATGTTGACTAAATATGTGAAGAAGTGTTTTGATGTTTTACTGCACTTTGTTTATTGACCCTATTTTGTTGGTAAAGTACCTACCATGAAGATTGTAGGTATGTTTGGATTACATGTACTTGTGAACTCACCCTATGCCATGCTTCATCAGTGTGTTAGGGTGCGTTTATGCTCACTTTTGAAGGCAGAATGAGCAATTTGAAACGCTCATCGTAAACGCTCATCGTAAACGCTCATCGTAGGTGTACTGTTTATGCTCCCTTCTCCGGCTCCTCCAGGCAAATTCAGGCTCTGCAGCTGGATTCGCAAACCTGCACTGCGCATGCTACGTTGACCCGGGACGCCATTTAAATGCGTTTACAAATGATTGTGTGTTTATGCTTCCCAGAAACCATCTTTTGAGAATCGCCGATCGTAAACGCCCCTTTTGTGAGTTTACGATCGGCGATTATGATCGCCATTTATCGGTGATTCTACGAAAATGAGAAAGGACGCAACCGTGTTTTGAACTAACCACGTAACAAAAGCCTCATTCTGGCCAGAAAAAGTTGAGCATTAATGCATCCCAAGATACATCCAGCTCTGTTCATACTATTTTGTATGATTCAAGAACCTGACTTCATCATGTACACTGTATATGTTGCTTTGCCTTCCTGTTATATTCTTGGTAGGCTCTGTTCACATTCTATGTTATGTGTGTAAGGATAGACATTGGCACTTGTGACTGCCTTTTTTATACCAGGAGTTTTGAATTTCGTCTGTTGAGAGCCAGAAAGATGTTAATTGTTAACCCTGTAAAACTATTATAGTTATATTGACTGTTACGAGAGGACTGGCTGTTTTTATACCCGCAAGGGATAGTTGAATCCCCTGCCATCACCCTGAGGCGCGCCTGGGTGAACTTTCCCACGAGCTAGTATAGAAACAGCCAGTCCTCGAGTATTAAAGCAGTCAATATGACTTTTATATGCCGATTGTACGAATTAAAAGAAAAATCTACCAAGAATTCTTACCTTAGCCTTTTATTGAGTAAAGATTGGTTAAAACATCACAGAAAATCTGAGATACTGTCTATGAATCTTTGCTAGCAAAATGACTGAAATTTTCAATCATTTGGGAATCGCAGACAAAAACCACTGTATGGTGTCGGCGCTTGCACAAAGACAATTTTAACACGTAAAAACCAATGGTGGTCGCAGGATGACGGCACAAAATACTGGATATTCCCTGTGAGCGGGCTACAAGAGTACAAATTAATGGATATTCCCTGTGAGTGGGGCATGGCTTAAAACCACTCTACTGATACCAAACAAACAATACATGTATGTGAGGTTGGTTTTGTAATTCTCAACATTTTTGATAGGTCACTGCATTGTATAATATAGTATAACCATAATAATGAAAGAGAGAACAAATTTTAATTTTTGTAATTGATATGAATTTGGAAGGAAAGGAGACACAGTTTTAGAGGAAAAATAGTGATCTATATTACATGAAGAGAAGGAGAAAATGATTATCTGTAGCAACATGGCACATATCTTAGCTTACCTAACCTGTAATGCTTTATGTGGTTCTCTGGTTGTAGTTTTGTATCAAATACATTGAGTGTTCCTAGCTATTATAGGAAAAAAAGCAATCTAATGTCTACATGTTGTAATGCACCCATAAGCAAAAACAAATGTGTTTTTAAAGTAAGATTTCAGCTGAAGAGAATGCATCATTAACCATAAATATTGTGTAAATTTGTGAAATAAATCTGTATCTGTAATCACTTTCGTGAATTTTACAGCTTTCGTTATTTTTATTCTGTAGTTTGAGTGTAATTTCATTTTCTTTCTTTTTCTTTCTTTTTATGTTTGTTTCTTTCCTATTTTTTTTCTCTTTTTTTTCTTTTCATTTTTTCATTTTTTTCTTCTTCTTAAAAACCCAAGGCTGGATTCTAACCAAAATTTGTAGGAGTCACCTGCAGGAAAGGGAGATCTAATGTTGTTCAAATGGGGTATATGCCCTACAGAGGGGGCTAGGGGCCGCATCCGCCAAAGTGCCCCCATGGCAATAGTTGGACTTTTTAAAACTTAAAAAAAAATTATGTATAGATTTTGACTTAGCTTGATAGGAAGCATTCCTCAGGCAGGAGGATATTAAATTGTTCTGAAGGGCTACTGACTCCTTCAGGGGAGAGAGCTTTGGAGTGCCCCCCAAAAAAAAAGGCCCTCTGGTTTACATATTCAACTTCTAAAAAAAAGAATGCAAGGCTGGATTTTAACTAAACTTGGTAGAGATCATCCTTAGGCAAGGGTGATCTAAATTTGTTCAAATGGGGGTACTTACCTCCAAGGGGGGCCTTAAGGCAGTGCCCCCAAAGTTCCTCGGTGGCAGTAATTTGACATTTTCTTCTTCTTGAAAACCAGTGGCTGGATTCTAACCAAAATTTGTAGGAATTACCTGCAAGAAAGGGAGGTCTACTGTTGTTCAAATGGGTTATATGCCCCACAAGGGGGCTTGGGGGCACCATCCGCCAAAGTGATCCTGCGGCAGTAATTATAATTCTTTTACTTTTTCTTTAAAATTCTTGTACATAAGAAGATAAGCATTCCTGAGGAAGGGTGATATGAAATTGTTCTAAAGGTCTACTATCTCCTTCAGGGGGAGAGTTCCTCCTCCCTCTCCTCATTCTACTGCTGATCCTCCTTTTCTTTCTCTTCATTTATTTTATTTCTAATGAATGTACTTAATTCTAGACTTTCTTTAGTTTAGTTCTCACATTATTTTGATGTGCTGACTCATCTTTGAGAGTCTTTGCACAAGGGATTTATCACTTGTATGGTTTACAGTAGGATAATGTCTCTTCATTCATTTTGATTGCATAACAATAACATGATTGTTGAGAGTGAAAGAATAAAAGAGCCTGGGAAGAGAAATTGAGAGACAGAGAGAATAGGGAGAGAGAGGAGATATGAAGAGAGAGAGAGAGAGAGAGAGAGAGAGAGAGAGAGAGGGTGGGGACAGTATATAAGAAAAGAAAGGGATAAATAGAAGGAGGAAAAAGATGTAAATTAGTTGTTTCAGCTCACTTCCATTACTTTGTCTTCATAATCATATCTTAAAATGATTATTAATGTAAGATAAAAGAAGAACTTAAATTATGCCTCTACTGGAAATTAAAACAAAAAGATGTGTTTAGGGTGAGAGTAATATGGTATTGTATTATCAAACTTTTTGAGAATTTAAATATCAGGGATTTCAACCAAGATAAATGGGCGGTGGAAGTAGGCCTGCAGTAGTAATACAACAAAGTAGTTTTGCTGGTCCCACTTGTTTGTATCTTATCATTTTTAGTCTTGTTTTTACAAGGCAATTTTCCTGGTTCTATGCAGTATTGAACAATTAAATTAATGTTATGTAATGTATCATTTCATCATAATTCATTGCATTTTTGTCTTCTTCATATCTCACATTTCTCCATAGTCCTCTGCTACATACAATCATCACACATTAGTGTTATCATATTTCAGTAACATTATTTAAATCATATTCTCTTTTCATAAAGATTAAAATGTAACCATTTCCATCAGCATCACCACCATCTTAATCAAATCAAAGCTCTATTCTTCTAAACAAGCATACTTTTAAAAATCCAATAATTTCATCCACCTAAATGAAGAAAAAGATAATGAAGGTGCCAATTCTATTGCATTATTATCATCAAGACCACTGAAATCCCCAAAGATTCGGCCACAAATACCAGCATGTACTTTGCGACTTGCGAGAGAGACCTTTGTCAAATAGCCCCTTCATTTGCACTTTGGAACTCTCTTCAAGCTTCACAAAACTTCGTGGTCCGAACGCGACCGTACGCACGCAAACTGTACCGGTACCTGCGGATGTATTTATCGGAAGTTTTGTATTGTTCGAGGCGGATAGATTAGACTTTGTGTACATTGAGAGGGCGCAGAATTGGCGTAGAGTTTGTTGCCGGTGAACACCGCTGGAAGTCTCTCCTCCTAGTTTGGAGAATAAGGCTTGGTATTTTTCGTCTTTTGCTCGCCGACTCACTTAGGAATTGAGAATTGTGTGGAATATACATACCCAGGATAAAATCATCTCACTTCCGAGATAGTTTCATCCCTCTTTTCCAACTTGAAAGTGATTAAAACTCGATTGCTACCATGCAGCTTTTGGCGTTTTTCACCTCTGTGCTGGTGGCGGTCGCCTGTCTCCTAGCGATGGAGCAGCTCCCGGGCGTCACCGGAGTGCAAATCCGGCGAAACGGTAAAACCTGTCAGGAATATCCCGTGGAAACACGCGAAGAAATCGCTAATGTAGTCATCTCGGGTTACATCCACCGTATCATGAGGAAGCCTAGGACTATCATGTACGATTGCGACATCGAAGTCGTTCGCGTGTTCAAAGGGTACACAATGTGGTTCCGCCCATGGACGGCAATACGATTCAGATCGGCGGCTTCGGCGACCCGACGATCTGTGACAATGCCGTTACCCCAGGCGAAACCAGAATCTTCATGGTGAATAAAAATGGAAATGGGCACCTGATGCTGAACTCGAGCGTCATCAGAATCACCCTCAATAACTTGGTCCAGGCAGAGGCTGCAGTGTTTGGTAGGTATCAAAGCTAGAAAATTACAATTGTGATCATTGTGGTACTGATTAAAATGGTTTTGATGCATGTAGGTGATGGTGGTGGTGGTGGAAGTAGTGGTAATGATGGTGGTGTATGATGATGACGATTGATAAGGAGAAGAAATGTATTTATTATAAATTATTAATTTATGGTGAATGTTTAATTGGTCTTTTCTATAAATTATTATAAGCTATATTTGCAGATTTTTGTAGCTTGTTGTTTTATATCACTCGTTTTTGGAACATACATTGGTATCAAGAAACTTAAATGGCTTTTCACATACTTACTTTGGTGTTGAGGCTTGATGAAGCTTCAACTTTTGTGCCCCTCTTTACAGTATTGAATTCGCGTTGGTATGGGCAGTGTTTTAGCGGGTGGTGCTTCCAATGATTTTCAAGTTCTGACTTGAACTTCTTGATTGGTGAGGCATTAATGCAATTTCAGGAAGGTTATTCCAACTATTTATGCTCCGCACTGAAAATGACATCTGCCTCATCTTAGATTTGCAGTGGGGCTTCCTTATTTTGAGCCTGTGTCCCCTTGTTCTGGATTCTTCGATGATTTCAAACATGTCATTCATCTCTACAGTGTATTATGTACTCTTATTGACTGTGCACATGATTTAACGTAACATATGAATAATGCTGGCCTGGCCTTGTAACTTGTGAACTCTGTACCTGAGTAAGTACTTGCAAATATAACTCTCAAAACATGAAAGTGCAATGATGCATGGAGGAAATTGGGGCTAAATCATAATTCACAACACTCCAATTTTGTCAAGCACTTGCAGCATGGTACATGCTCCCTCCAGATATCTTGGTTTCTGCAAAGAGATATCTCTTTGGTTTCTGCAACAGCAGAAACCTGCAAGGGAGCCCTATTCCAGAAACGCCATTGATGGCCGAGATCTGTTTTTACTCGCACTCTGTACATACATGTAATACACCAATTGACTGCACTGCATAAGAGCACCTTGCCAGACATTTCAACCTTGACGTTATATCCTGACTGATGGATCCTGTCAAGTACCGAAGTAGAAGTAGAAGTAGCAATTTGTTTGACCTAAATTAACTGTATCCAATCCAATGTTGAAAAGTTTGCTGAACTACAGTATATAGATGGCCACCAAAATGTCTTTTCAAAATCATCCACTAAATAAAATCTTAAATCTGCTTGATTGATTGATCAACAAATAAGACTCAAACAAATCTCTCAATACAAAGAGCAGTGACAAAAATATGAAATGCACTCCTAAAAGCAGATTTCATTTTTCTCAAACCTCCACCAAATAGCCTACATACACAACCCTGTCCTACATGTAGCTCACAGTAAAGGAATCTCAATGTCATTCGCTGTCCTTACTTTGACCCTGTTCAATAGAATTCTGTAGATCACAACTCTGTACAATACAATCCCATTGTCAAATATCTGACTGAGGAGATCATGAAAAATTGTTCTATTTTTACACCCTTTGAAACGATATTGAGATCAGGCAGTGCATTCTAAAAATTTCTCAAAATTATGATGCACAGTGTGATAAAAATTAGTGAAGATTGTTTGCTACTTTGCTGGTAGTTTATACATGTACCAATCATTTTTACCCCAACTCTTCCACTTGCCCCTCTCCTCCTTCCCAGTCCCCACCCTACCCCCTCACCTGTACATGTTAGTACATGTACAGTAGGTCATGTATCATGAACATGATCCCAGCTTGTAGACTTGTGAGATTTATTTCTGCCCAACTGTGGCATTCCAGAGCTCAAAATTTCTTCATCGCACCTCTTCTTTCTCCTCAAATCCACCCACTCACATGCCCTGCATGAACTCGGTAAATGTTACAGGAATAATTTATCTCAACCGAGTTTGGCTCTGTGCTCTCTCTCTCTCTCTCTCTCTAGCTCTCTCTCTCTCTCTCTAGCTCTCTCTCTCTCTCTGTATGGAAACCTAGACCAAACAACAGGCTAGAAGTGAGAAAACCCTTTTTTCGCTCGGACAAAGAGTACTTTGTAAATAGTTTTAAGCCCCGCATCCTGTTGCACATGGAACATGCATTGAATAACCTGCAAGCTTCTTCAGGATTTCAGGAGGTGAACAAAAAATAGAAGACAGCCTCAAGAAACATCGTATTGAAAGTGTTTACAGTGAATGAAGTCACTACATATTGAAAAAACAAGTATTGTAAATTTTATATATGTCATAATGATAGAAAAGGTAATTAATTAGAATGAAGAAAAAACAGCTATCCTGGTTCTCAACAAAGTTTTAGAGGTAATGTTGCCAATAGAGATGGATCTGTAATGTGGATACAGTACAACAGTTCTTTGGGGCCACTACCTTATAAAGGCCAACTGTTGATGGTGGTCACTGGTCACCTACATGTATATTGTCTGTTTGGAGCCAGAAGGGCATTACCCAGTAACTCATATACTTTGACAAAGAGTTAATGGCCTTCTAGCTCTGAACAGATAATGGTATCTTCCTCTAGAAAGAACTGCTGTAGAACCTGTCTAGAAAGGCCACCTACTTATAAAGTACTACTCTTTCTTATTCCTTGAGGTCATTGAGTCATGGGAGTATTCAATGGCCTTTATAGACAAGTTTGACATACTTTTCTGGATTCTAGAAAGATCATTGATCTGCCACTACCTCACCTTATCCTTTTCATTGATGACTGTCTGGAGAGTTGGTCCTAAAAAGAATTAAGCTGAGTTCCCTTGTCTGGGGCAGACATTACTATTTGCGCTCTTTCTACTATTTTCCTATTGTCAGTACACTGTGAAATTCCTCATGGTGGGGGCTTTCATAGCCTGGCTTTGAAAGAGGTTGTGGACTGGTTGTACATTATGTCAGGAATTAGGGCTTATTATCACTCATTTAACATCCCTTTTCCCTTTGTTCTCTTCAAATCTCTCTCTCTCTCTCTCTCTCTCTCTGTCTTTTCTTTCCTGCTGAATCCCTCTTTCTTTCCACCTCTTCTCTTTCTCTCTGTATCTATTATCTATTTTATTACGCGTTGTATTGAAATAGAAAGTGTGTGTAAAGAGATGGGGAATTGAGATCTAAAGTGTGTTCGCAATTTTGCATCTGAAAGTTTGGCACTTAACTTTAAGTTGCTAAAAATAAATAGGATTACAAAAAAATAGAACTAAATGTCAAAGCTGTACAGTTATGTATAAAGGGCATGATGGGCTGCTCAACCTGCATTTGTGATTACCCATGAGAAGTTGTGACAGATAAGATAAAAATATTGGTGCATCTTATATAATCAGCTGTTACATAATATCCTCTTCCCTGGATACATAGAATAGGATGGTCATACACTGTCTTTTGTTTAGCTAAGTATGTACAGGTATGAATGCGCAGATGAGCATTTTTGTTATCTTTTTTCAAATCCTTCCACCATTATCTAGCCAGTGCAGTTTCCTGTCTGTATTTTACATTTCAGCCAGTGAATGAACTTTGTTTTCAATGTTTAAAATTAGTGGTGGTATAATCCATTGAATGTTGCAAGGTAAAACCTTTAGACAGAAAAAATAGTATCGGCTGACATCCAGAAGGACATTAATATTTAGGCCCTGTATAAACACTATTGTGGCTCTCAACAGACAGTATGATTCGTTTACTACAGGTAAGGTTACTACATGTAGAATGGGAAGTGTAGGGCCTAAACTGGTTTATATTGAAGATGAAAAATTGGTGAAATACACTTTTTTTAATACTTGAAAAATATGTTTACTAAATTAGGTAAAAAGATATTAGGGGTTTGTTTCTTTTTATCCCATATATTTGTCCTAAATACATGATGGTGCACAATAAATTCAGTCATTTAGGGCATATAATTATGAAGTTTTGTTTTGAAAAATCTGAAGCATTGTTTTAAAACTAACCTTCAAACATCTGTATGTAAGCACTCTGTCCCTGTCTACATTTGATGCTACCTGTGGGAAAATAAGTAAATCTCTGAGGGATGAAAGAGGTGGATTTTTGTGAACATGTGTGCACCATAAGGAGGGAGGAGGATGCCGGAAGTCATCACAACCATTAATGTTTGGTAGATTTATGTCATCTTATACCAGACACAGACTATGAAGGTTATTGAGGTTTTGTCATGGTTTGACATTTTTTTTTTCTCTCTCTCTCTCTCTCTCTCTCTCTCTATTTCTCTGTGTCTTTTTCTGTGCCAATCTCTCTCTCTGTGCCAGTCTCTTTCTCTCCAAAATCTCCATCTCTCCATCTCTCCCCCTTTCTCTCTTTCTTCCTCCCTTCATCTCTCCCTCTCTCTCTCTCTCTCTCTCTCTCTCCCTCTCTCTCTCTACATGTATATATTTATATATATCTCTCTCTCTATTTCTCTGTGTCTTTCTCCATCTCTCTCTCTCTCTCTCTCTCTCTGTGCCAATCTCTCTCTCTCCCAAACCTCCATCTCTCCCCCTTTCTCTCTTTCTCCCTCCCTTCATCTTTCCCTCTCTCTCTCTCTCTCTGTCGCTCTCTCTCCCCCTTTTTGTCCTTCTTTCCCTCTCATGCTCACTCTCGCCCTTCTCTTTCTTGCTCTGCCATGTTATAGGTCCAATTCTATTGAAAGTTTAACACTGTTTACAATAGGTTATGCATGAAAGTATGTCTTGTTTATTCTGTGGAAGAAAATAGGCAAGTGCCAAAACATGAGTACATTTAGAAATGATAAATTTCCTATTTTATTATTGCAGGCTGTAACTCGTGAAAGGAAATGGCAATAGGCCTGTCCTCATCAGACCGAAGTTGCAAAATAACCTGCTATTTTAACTAGCCTGACCTCAAATTGGCCAGCTACATGTAATTTGCATCTTCATCAGCCCGTCCAGAGAAATCTGGTCTTGTTTCCAAAATAGCGAGCTTATTTGCGCCCCTCCAAGCTAGTTTGTGATGAGCGTATCGGTCTGGTGAAAATGCAATTTTGAGCTTTGAGAAAATATCTCGAGTCTGAAAATAGCGGGTTATTTTGCAACTTCGGTCTGATGAAGGCAGGCCTAATAAGAACTCTATCTCCTCGGAAAGGTTTTGAACAGCAGTGTAGATAGACAGCTCTTTCTAAGTGATTTTAATAATTGGTATCTGTGTACGTGATAGTATATGTACATGTACAGCCTGTACATGAACTCATATGTTTTTATGAGTTCTTTTTTCCTTAAACAGTTAAAGAATCTAAGATTTAAGGGATTGACCATTTCTATTTTAGAGCTTCTGTAGTTTATAAACTCTCAGCTTATCGATAATGAGGAATATAATTAGCACTGAATTTCCCTTCAACCCACAGTAGTTTCATCCATGCAGAAAGACTGATTATTAGTGAGGTTCACACGGCAGTGTGTTAACTTTAAGTATAGTTTATGGTTTTAAACTTCAAAGTTATCTTGTAGTTACATGTAAGGACCTTGCAGATGCATTTGTGGTTATGAAATTTTCCTTGGTTTGTTGTTAAATTTGATTACTCATTGATTTTGATCCTGTGTGAACCCTTGTCGTTGTTATTGTCGTTGTCAGTGGATCGTTGTTTATAACTTCGAGGTTTCACAAACTTAAAGTTTAAAACTATGATGGATCCGTGTGAACACAGCCATTAAAAGTTTTCAATTCTATAAGTAGGGTGCATGTGTGCCCTCAATCCCTTTGAATGAAAGATAACCAGAAAGACTGTATTGTCATCTCTGTCAAGTGTTGGTACGCATCACTATAAACTTTCAAAGAAGGATTATAGTAAAATGAATCACCAAATCTCTCATGTCAAAGTTAATTGCCATTCTAATCCAAGTTCCTCTCTTCTAACACCTAATCTCTGTGTCATTCAGACAATTATTTATTAATGAGCGAATATGAAGCACTGTTCCTCTACTTGTTTATGACTATCAGAATGCTAATGTATGATTGCTCTAAAGTAAAACCGACTCTTCTACGTTATTTAGTTTTGTGAACCAATTTTGTTTCTTTGCATCTGTATCTTAATTGCAGTGCCTTGTCAAAGGAATTACACACGGACACTTTTGTAATTTGTTGTACCCCTTTCTATTTAATATCAATTTTAAACTTTTCTTTCTCAGCTGTTTGGTTGCTATAAATCAGTTTACTTTAAAGATGCACTTTTATTTCGACCTCAGAAACAGCTGCAAAACTGCCAGCAAACAATTTTTTTCCTCAAGAGCAGGAAGAATGTTAGAAATTATAGAGTATTGCTCTTGTCTGTCCTTTATCTGTCAACCATCAAGTATATCATCTACTACTTGTGAACTGGAACAATTTCATGATCAATAAATCTTTTGTTATGTTGGTTGGAAGTTCAGAACACAGTTTACAAGGAAATCAAGAGAAAAAAGGGTCACATTATAATTGACAACTGGGCATTATGGCTAGATACATTCTAACCTGTTAGATGTTGAAAAGTGAAAACCGAGGCTAACACCCACCCCCTCCCCAACACACACACACACACACACACACCATAATGAAAATGGCAGGGACAGAAGAATAGTGCAACCTCTGTAACCAAGCAGCAAGCTTGTCCTAAAAACGAATCACTGTTCCTTTTTTGTTCTCCTGTGAAATGTCATTATCTAATATCTTCCATTCTATTTTTGTCCTTAGTGAAGAAGTGGATCTCTACAATCAATAGACAGATTACCTTTTCAAAAGTGGTAATGATAAAAGAGCAATTTTTAGTGAAGCAGAAGAATTCTAGGGCTTGGAAATACCTTGAAATGATTGTTCCATAATTTTCTGCCAAGTACGTCCGCACTTGTAGAGAGCCTAACAACCTTCCCAACCTGTAGACCTATAGAAAATCATTTTCAGTCTGTATACTTCAGGTACAAAGAGGGGCATTCTTGTGCCCCTTTTGGCGGCCATCCTGGTGTAATTACCTCTAACCCTGTAGCATCAATGATTTCTTGTTATTAATGACAAATCTGATAGGTAGCTCATGGTTTATTATGGCAATAAGGAGGTTTTTTTAATTTAGAGACCAAAGTTGTTTATTTTGTAGAGATCAGTTGAATGTCACATAGTTTGCATACTTTGAAAGAGGTTATGTTTGAAAGAGACACAACATGTTCCTCCTGGAGCAGATATTGAATGCTTTGTATCTCTGGGGAGCCCAAATCACTTCGAAATATTCAACATAATTTGATAAGGTAGCATTTTGAACAGGGAAAGTTTGGAAACAACAAGCTATCATTATCTTTTTTTTACTTTGTTGACTAAGGAGGAAAGGTTACCTTCCTTGTTAGTTTGTTTGTGTGATGGGTTGTTTTTTATTTCTATTGTGATTAAGTTCAATCAGATGTCAGGGATGTACACTGTATTATATTTATGAAACACAGATATATGTTTCTTTTAAACCATGTGATTTTCAGAGTGCAATCAATAGTAGAGTGTTGTATGAAGTACATGTAGGTAAAGCAATGGTCAATTCTAAATGGTCTCAAATCGAATGATAAAAATACTGAGATCTTACACCTCACATCTCGATTCTGTAGAAGATTGCAACTTCCACTTCCAAGTCCAAGTCCACTCCAAAAATAACTTACTTTCAATAGAAGCAGAAAAATCAGACAAAGCAATCAAAAAAAGTTTGAGCAAAATCGGATGACTAATAAGAAAGTTATGAATTTTTGAAAAAGTATGTAAAACTATGGAACAATGAAAATCACTACACAAATTACCAATTTGGTTATCAGTTTGTGACGTCATGTCCTCACTATTTATCAATTGCTTTATATAGTTTAATCCCATTAATTTCCATTTTTTCCCCCAAAACTTGATTTCCCCATGCCTTTGGCCAGGTTATATGATTTGTATCATATTGCGTGCATGACATCTTTGATGAACTTTGAAGAATTGATACTATTTTCTGAATATTGTATATTCATAATTATTGATTTTTATATACATAGTTCATCAAATTTCACATTTTTTTATGATTTAACTGAAACAAAATTACTCTATATTAGTGCATCCACACAAAAACATATTACTATCAATCTAACTTGGATGCTGGTGTGAAGAAATAAGATTCTTAGGGGGGAAATAGGAAATTTATGTTATCAATATAAAGAAAATAATTAGAGGATAGTGAGGACATGACGTCACAGACTCATGAGTGAGTTGCCAATTTGTCTAGTGATTTTCAAAGTTTTTCATGTCATAAAAAATTCATAACTTTCTTATTAGTTATCCGATTTAAAACTGTTTTTGATTGGTTTGTCTGATTATTCTGCTTCTTTTGAAAATAAGTTATTTTTGGAGTAGACTTGCCCTTTAAGATGGATAATACTTACATTGTGCCTAATACAACAGCCAGAAACCCATGAGTGATTCTTGATCAGATTAAGGCTATGGACCAATTTGTTTCAGGGAAGTGTAAATCAGCATCGTTTGCCTTGCATAAACTTGGAAAGGTTTGTTATTCTTTTAATTCTAAAACAACTAAGAAACTTGTACAGGCTCTTTTGACATGTAATTCAGACGTTATGTTAAAAATCCTCTCACATAACCCCTGTCCAGTTACATTAGGCCTGTCTTCATCAGCTCGAGATTGCCAAATAACCCGCTATTTTAACTATCCCGATCGCAAATTATCCAGCTAATTTGCGTCTTCATCAGCCCGCAGTTGCAATTAGCGGGATATTTGGTCAAGATAGTAATCCCAAGATATCTTGGGCTAGTTTGCAAAATATCCCGTTATTTGTTCAGTGCGTCTTCACCAGCCCGAAGACTCGCACTATGCGTGAACGCTGAGCAAAATATCTCGAGCTAACTTCTCAAGCTCGAGATTCATGAAACTCGAGCTGATGAAGACGCGATTATTGGCACCCAGTCCAATCACGCAGAAATGTCCAAATTATGTTACTGACCTATCAGTGTCTTAATTCAATGGCCCCAGAATATCACAGTGAGTCCTTGATAAAATATGTACCCTCACTCAATCTGAGATCAGCTCAGAATAATCCTCAGATTCTGATTCAGATATACAGTACATGTAGCAGATAGGCCATTTCAGCAGTAATGGCAATTAGCAACTGTTATTCCTTAAAATATTAAACAGAAATCTTTGAAACAATGGAGTCATGACTATAATGATAATGCATACACTATTAATATCTACAGTACTTTCAATTACCTTTAAAGCCTAAAAGTTGGAGGATAGATAATCATATGACCATTTTAGAGGATTGCAGGTACTTCAGCTAATCTTAATTAATTCACAATCCTTTAATAAAAAAACTTATCTTATTGTTTGTCATTTTATCAGTGATTACATAATGCTGCAATTTAAGTAAATGAATCATATGTCAAGTGCATTGTACTTGTAATTACTCCTTAATTAGTTAATTTTGCTGTGAGGGCAATGTGGTTCCAATGAGGAAATTGTTTTTATGGCTCACACCCTTATCTTTGGCTAATTGCATGATTGTTTTTTTTTCAGATTACTATTAGTATTAGTGTGACATAGTGACCTTTTCAGATGTATGATTTTAAAATGTGAGATTTTGAGGGTCAGTATTAACATGTACATGTAAATTGAATAGATTTTAGGTGCCCATTGTGTAATGGGCACCTGTTTGTGTCAAGCTCTGGAATATGGCAGTACGTTATTATATTTTCAGGGATGATGATTGTAGCTTTCTCACAATTCAATTATTTATACAGCCACAAGGATGTTAACGCATGTATACTTACACAAAGAATTACTGGTGTGACTCCAAACATACACAATGTATGATTTTATTAAAATAATGTGTGCGAAATTGCTTTATGGCTAATCTAAAGTCACAAATTCCCTTGATAATACGACTGATACTACCAGAAACACAGATGAAAGTCTCTATTCTACGCAATATATGCTTTTAAACCAAATTACTCTGTTTTTAATGTACCGGTACTTACTAGTCCTGCTATGAGGACATGTGGCATACACCAACACATGTCGCTCTCTGAGAAGTGAACTTTTGGGCAATGGAACAGAGTTCATGTGTTACCCCTGACTTGAACTCAGGTCGTATTTTAATCAGTCCAACAATCACCTGGTTTTTATAAGATCTAATAACAATCAAAACTTCCTATGCCCACAGGGGGCCACATATTCTGCAATGCATACATTGTGTGCGCCTTCCAAGTCGTCTTGTGTATGCTGTTTCCTTTTTTTTTTTTTTACTCCTGGTTTTTTTCCTTCTCTTTTTTATTCATTGGAATAGAACTGATAAGCAATGTGTTGGAAACAAATTGAGCTTGCTAAATTATACTAATTGCCACATACTGAAATTGAATTATATTGACAAGATTAAGATTTAGAAATAGAGTGAATACACAAGAAAAGTATGAAAGAAGAGAAATTTAGAAAGAAATATGATGGGAAAAAGGAAACTGTTTTATGGTACAGAACATGCAGGCTCGTTTGAGAACAAGTCATTTAGTCTATGATTAAGTAGTAGTAATAAAAGAAGAGGAAGAAGAAGAAGAAGAATACATGAGATGGAGAAAAAACTGAGATTGTGGAGAACACTTACACCTTAGGCGTACAGTGTTTCTTGTATACATTTAGTTGTAGACATTTAGTTAGATACAAAAAATAAGGCTTGTTTATGCACATATAAAACTATATTGGACTGTATATAGTGTACAATCTACATGTCGTACATATACATATATGCATGCTATTAACAACATGATTATAAATTAGGTCCACTATACCCCCTGATTATGAAGCTAATTATTTAGCCCACATATTTTCCACACATGTATTGTGTGTTTCGCTGTTTGATTAGCACCATTGACCAACATTCACTTGTATACCCTCTTGGGAACCTAGGTTATTATATTCAGACCTTTATATATATTTTTTTCTCTCTGTCTAACTCTAAGCATCTTGAAAAACAGTTTTTTAAAGTTTGTATAGTTAGCTCAAAATATAATGTATACATGTATAGCTAACATTTTAAAAAAATTTGACAACTGTTATATTCAGGTCAAAGTTCAAATCAATAAACCCTTTTTATTTGTGTAACATAAATGCCAGCTCTATCTTAATTGAAATATATACCATACCCGGCACATATAATATTGGTAGTGCATGTATACCCATGAAAATACTTTGGCTGTTTCATTTCCACTTCAACCCAAATTCTCCCACATTTCTTTTTTGTTGGACCATATCAATTTTTATCACATTTTATAACAATTATCTCCAGGAATTGTTTTCAATAGTGAGCTCTTTTTTTTTTTGCAGTGACTTTTTAATGAGTTTCCCTCCCCCATTCATTTTTGTTTTCATCACTATACTGCTGCCCTTCAAGATTTTGTTAAAACCATTCATGATACATGTTCCTGTAAAATAAACCCTGATCTTTGTTTAGTCTAGTCCAGCCTTGAGGCTAGACTGTATTGTTTCTTTATTGGGACTGACCACCTGACTCATACCTCATGAATGCAGAGGAGCCCCCCATGACTCTATCAAGATGCATAATCATTGACCATTGTAAGGGTCTTAGCATAGTCTTACAATTGTACATGTACATGTAGGCTCTAGTCTTAGCCTGATGTGAGTAAGATCGGCCCATTTACACTGAGGTTCAAACCTCACCCTTTTTTTTTGCTGGATGGGTAGATCCAGGATTTTGACCAATTAGGGGGGGGGGCACACAATGCTGAAATATTTCACAGGTTAGGGCACGGGCAAATTTTTCTGTTATATACTTTAAGGGAACTCCGCCCGATATGAAGTTAGTTTTAACATGAACAGTTAATGTTTTTAATTGTACATGTAAATCCACTACAGAACTACAAAAAATAACAAAATATGTAGCAACTTCCTTTATTGCTATGTTTGGACCTCAGTGTAAACGGGCCTATATGTATAGAGGGAGATGGATAATGGAGATTGAGGAAACAAAGAGAGATGAACAAGTCTGGAGAAGGAGGATTTGTGGTCAATTGTACATTTATCTTTGGTGAGAGTTTTGAAATCTCAGAAAGCTGCTATCCTCATGCAGAAGAGAAAGAAATAGATTGTAAGCTTAGAAGACAGTGATGAATAATGATGTTGGCTTGACTTGTAGTGGGCATGTGCTTAAAGCTTTTGTTCAAATGAGAAAGGGAAGGGAAAGGGATTATGGTTGTTCACTAATACAAGTTATGAATGGATAGGACTGATTTCGCATGAAGAGGAAGGATTTTCCAAAGTGGAGAAGTTTTGGATTTGCTCCCTCCAGCCAGGACTTTACATGTATGTTTCCGAGTAAGCTACGAATACGATAAAAGCTTATAAATGACAATTGAAAGATCTTTGTATGATTTATACTAAGTTAATGTACAGGTGTTTCCATCTTCCGCACATCCATTCATTCATTCTCCAGTCCCTTCCTTCATAATTATATCTCCCACCACCTCTTAATCCATCCTTCTGTCCATCAATCTTTCATTCCATTAAATTGTCTATCTTTGTATCATTCCAACTGCACACTCAATATAATTACCCATTCATTCATTCCTTTCAAGTATTTATTCTTTTGCATCCACTCATCCATCCATCCATCTTTCCATCTATCATTCCATTTGACTATTAGTCTACCGTCGATCCTTCCATCCATCCAGGCATCAACCCATCTATCCATCCTCCCTTCTACCCACTCATTCATTTATTCATCTGTCACACCTTCACCCACACCTTCTTCATCTCAGACTGGTGACATAACACATCTTGGGAGGTGGCTCCATTCTGGAGGATAACAAGTAGAGCACAGCTAGTCCATACATCATATCCACTTTTTACATAATTTCACAAAAATTATTGTCCCAACAATCTGAACAATGTCACCATTTATCATCACACCGTTAACATATTCCTCCTCCTGATAAAGTTCTTATTTGATCACTGAGAATAATATGCATAAAAGAGCTTCATATGAACAAAATAACAACAGCACCATATTTTTAGTTAGCACATCCACATCTGAGAAACTGAAGACCACCTCTTGTTGAGGGAGAAGAAGTTTATATTCTGGTGTGTATGGGGTACATGTCTAAGTATTACAGCTGTAGCAGAGCACATGACATCATGGAAGAATTTTATAGTCTCATGTGAATGGGAAATAATATATAACTTGGGCATTTCCACAGTGGTAGCTAGCTACATGTAGATGTACATGTAGATGTGCATGTAGTTAAGATGATATGTAGACTGTGAAGAAGGAAAGAGTTTTTATTCCTGCGTTAAGGAACATTTGTCTGGGACATCATGTAGCTGATTGTTAGGATAACACATTACATAAGACTGTTAGGAAAAGAGTCTTACATTTCTGGTGTGAAGGGGGCATATGCCTGGGCATGCATCCCAGCAGTGGTAGCTGATACCAAGCTGTGAGAAGACCCCATTCTTCCCTGTCTGTCTGTCTGTCTGCCTGTCTGCCTGTCTGCTTTGGTTTGGTGTGAATGAAAGTCAGGGAGGAGTGTCAGATTCTCTCTGACAGTCGTGAAGCTCACACAGATATTAAATCAATTTTCGTGGAACTTGGACTACATGTACATGTATGCCCCTCTTTCTTACAACATCTCGATGCTACCATTCACTAAGAGTTAGAAGGGTATTAGCTCATTTTATTTAACATATATTAATACCCTTCTGATTCTGCAATATACATGTAGATAAGTTACTCAGATAGTTAGGGTATCACAAACACAGATGATGTACCATGGACAAACCATCAGTGTGCAGACTTGGACTGACATACTATTATTATTAGTGGACCCTTATGGAAATCAGCTTTTGCTGTTAGGGTGTTCTAGCTACCCCATAAGAGGAAGAAATTACATTGTAGTCATTTTGTGTGTTGGAACAAATGGGAAAGTTGTCTGGCACTTCATCACAGTGACACTGCAGATTCAGCCAATTTGAAGTGCCCATACGTAGTATACCGGTAGTGATTACAACTTTGAAAAAAATCATAACTTTATCATTTCTTTGTCCGACTTCATTCAAACTTTCACCCGTCTGCATTTCTGATTTGTCTGCTCTCTTTAACAATAGTTCACCATTAAGGTTGGATTTCCCTTTAACCTTCAATTATTTTATTTCCATGTGCCCATTAAGTGTTCATCAAAAATTAGTTTAAAGAGGGGAGGAGAATGAACTTAGCCAACAAAAGAGAAATTAATATCCTCAACTCCTTGCCTCTAGGGACGTTTTCTGTGGCCTTTTCAGACCAACAGGAGCAGAAAAATTAGTTTGCCTTTTGTGGTTATGTTGGCCCGCTCAATATGCATTTGAGGTCTTACAATACCCAGCTAATTATTAAACGTGTCCTTGTGCATGTTGTGGATGTTGATATGTGTGTGTGTGTGTGTGTGCATAGCATGGACTTGTAACATGCAGAAATTAACTGGTCACATATGGTTATTTTACTAATCAATATCATAGTGGACAGGACGAATGTGGACTGAATGATGACAATTGATACATGTACATGTATATGGGCAGCTGAGAGCCAGAAGGGCATTAATCCATAGCATGTTACATTGAGGTACATTAGTGCCCTTCTGGCTTTCAATATAATGGTAATGAGTAAATACTAGGAAGAGCTAGGAAAGGAGAAAGCTTTGAAGGGGGTGGTAATCTGAAGGGAAACAGATGTATACATATCAAAAGATGCATGGATGTAGCAACACCTAACGAATCATATTATGAATATGATTTATATCAAAGATGATGGAGGGAGAGACTAGTCTAGAGAATTGTCAAATAGAAGATAGAGTGTGTAACATATTTATATATATATATATATATAGAGAGAGAGAGAGAGAGAGAGAGAGAGATAAAAGGGGGAGCAGAAAAGAAAAAGCAACACAGGTATAAGAGTAATAGAGGGGAGAAAAAGGATAGAGACAGAGATAGAGAAAGAGAGATTGAAGAAGAATGAAAGAATATGATATCAATCATAATTTTTCATTTTGTGGTCTACTGCATTCATTCTTCAAACTAGGATAAAACAAATTTTAATGAAAAGTGTTTCCCCAAACTTGTCATATTTGAATGCTTCCTATATCATCCATCAAACGAGATACCCAATCTCAGTTACAAAAGAATGATTTGATTTGATTTGTTTGCTGTGGATTCATCATTCAGGGGTTGAGCAGTTCCAAAATATTTCTTGAGATACAATACATGTGGACCGACATGTACTTTACAATGCACCCAGAAAAGTAATTGAAACATATCTTACAGGCATCAATGAATGACTATTACACAGAATATCACCTTGAGATTGAGAAAGTTTATCTGTTTCATAATGTGTGAAAACTTAACTTTTATTTATTGCAACAAACGTTGTCCAAATACAGTTAGCAACTTTGTAACAATTTGTGATGTCAAGAATCGGTAAACCATTAGCATACTTGCACATTGCATGTTGATATTCATCTGGGGAAATGTTTGATATGCTTGACCTAGATTATGCAAATATTTATTTTTGTGCATTCCAAAATAGTTGACATTGTTGCAAACATCTTGGATGCCTGTCTGACTGTCTGTATATGTTGTTGTGTCTTTTACACATGTACATGTATGTCTGCATGTCTCTCTTTCACCTCTTACAAGGGTTATCTTTTTAATTTCATGTCTCTTCTCCCCTAATTTCCTTCTGCTCCTTCTCTTATCATGTCTCTACCCATCCCCCTCTCTCTCTTTCTCTCACTCTCTTTTGTTTTCTCCCTCTCTGTCTCTCTCTGCCTCTCTTTTCCTAACTTCTCTCATCCCTTATCTGAGTTTCTCTCTCTCTCTCTCTTTCATCTCTGTGTTATACCCTCTCCTTTCTCACCCCCATCAACTCTCTAACGACATCAGAACATTGGTATTAAATAGATAAGAACTCAACAAGTATGATAACATTTTTGGAAAGTTTTTTGACAAAATATTTTAGACAGGAGTAAAATTGCATCATCTTTTACTTGGCTTCAGACTGGTAGGATATCCCCGAAGCTCAGCAATAATTTGTGATATGATTTTCCAATATTCAGACCCTTTTTTGTAAACACCCTCTTTGTTACCATTCATTTAAAAACTTAATGTCAAAGTTGAAGTAGCAAACCTGATGAAATAGCATATTCCATCAATCATACTTCAATTTCCAAAAGTTCATGATTGCATTTAAGCACAAAGTGCTGTCTGCTGATTGACAAGCTATTTGCCAAACCTGTCCTACCCCAAATAGGTTTTAAAATACATTGAATGGTTTTGCCATTTTCTCCTTTTCCATTTCATATTCATTCTAGTCTTCTCAGTTGGATCAGTAAAACTCTTCTTTTTCTTCCCTCTGTATCTTCTGTCCCTTCTTTATATTATTGTCTGTTTGACATTGACTTTTTATTTCCTACCTCTTAATTCATTCCTTAATTCTTCATATTTTCTGAATCTTTACTCTAAAAACTATTTTCCTCTAGTGAAATGTTATTGCTCCTGGATATCAGTGAAAAAAAAGTTGTTATGATAACATTTTCAGGAGTAAATTGTGTGTTTGCATACCCATTTCACAAGATTTCCAGTGACAAAAGGAAGTATGTCATATTAGTCAGACAAATGATACTGCACTTGTATTTGTCTGTCTAAACACTTCCTTTAAGACAAAAAGAATATGAAAATTACAGATGTATGTCAGGGACATGGCTGAACTATTTAGAATGAAAATATTCTTTGTTGATTGTCAACAAAGAAAAAGTGGATGTTTTCCCAGGAAGCTATTTATGACAGTTGTAATAATAGTTCAGGCTAGGACTGATATGATGGTGAAGAAAATATTTGCTTGTTACCATAGCAAGATATATATGTATACATATTTTTATATGTGCTTAGATCTTTTTGGTATTTACATCTTCAGTTTTGACAGTGAGTTTTGTTTGTATTTTCAATGTAAACTGTTGTAGCTTGATTGTGTGGTGAATTTGGATTTATAATGCTTCCAGAATGCTTTCTTTTCATTCCTGGGCAAATTTAGAACCTCATTGTAATTTTGAGAAGTCAGTGTTGATTTTGCCCATTTTCGTAGGTAATAGTATACTACTCTTTTTAAACTGCTGTTTGATGCTATTTTCAGGAATGTTGTTTTGTCATGATGAAGTTTTAATATTTTTCCAGGAACTTGATAAAAGCTTCTCAAATTTTATCCAGGGCTCCAAACTACAGTGTAGTAAACACCTCTTTACATATGGGGGATGGGTCCAGGACTCTGTTCACTGGGGCCCTGTATGTGTCTTGAGGGCTTGTTTATCCATTTTTGTTTACGATGACTTCCCTCTATTGCAATCAAGGCTCTGGGACATGTGCTTCATTTCACACCAATCAAGGATAGCATTGATTTTTCCCCCAAGCATCTTACTCAAATTAATGAAGAAACATAACACGCAAAGGCATAAGGTGATTTATAAGATCCCAATGAGGCCTCTGATCTTCTACGCAAGGTTGTTTCTCCTGCTTCTCACTCTAGTATTCAATAATTCATCTGCCTAGAACCAGAAGGGCATTAAGTGTATAGTACATGTTAAAATATATGACCTTTTGACTCTCAACAGACAAATTAATTAGTGTGTCATATTGATCTGAAAAGATACAGAGTTACCTTGTACAGGTTTGCAAGTTCACAAACAAGTTATCCATTCCTTTGTGTGGCCTGTCAACTAAAATTCCAGTCTCTCAATATCATGATTTTGTAATGAGATTTGAATAGAGATCTAGCCAACTCCAAATATCTTTTTTGCTGCCATTGTTGTGATGTAAATTTGTCCCCTTTCGAAATCCCTCCTTTACACCTCTGTCTGGAGGCTACATGGAGCTCCTTTGATGTTTTTTTGTGATTGCAGAGGCGTGATTTATGACGACGCATGTTGATATGAAAGGCATGGTGGCGGCGCAGAATTGGAAGTCTCAATTTGACAAATAGTGCTAAGCCCATCTCCGACAGACATGGGCTCGTGCAGCACACATTCAATAGAAACATCTCACCCAACAAAGGTCTCTGCTGAAAGAACTATATTTAAAATAAAAAAATCCTGTATTTCCCAATATTGACATTGAGATGAAAGGGGATTATGAAGAGAGGCTGGTGATCTTATTGTCATCATTTCTATAGGAAATATTTTGCCATATTCTGGTGGATGATTGGAAAGAAACGATGGTTTGCTGGTCCATTGATTCTGAAGAGGTTTTATAGATCAGGAATCGTTGAGGAGTCCTATTCACCAAGGTTCAATCAGTCTGTCGTTTCTGTAATCAAAGCAGAGTTGTGAAAGGGGAATAAATAGTGGGGGGCGGTGGGACTGAACTGCCTGAACTGTTATTCTGAGTAGAATAGACTTTGGTCTTTGGACAAGGAGAAAAGTTTGCTTGCAGGTACTCTGCTACAAGTACAGAGAGAAGGTTATGGTAGGAAATAGTCATATACCTACCGTACATGTAGGTTCCATGTACATGCAGTATTTCCCTAATTGCACCTGTAGCTCCGAACTACTATTGAGTTAATACCTTGTATACACTTGAGTAAGAGTGCATAGATGTACATGGTGTATGTAAAATCAGAGCAGCACGTTCAGGATCATTGCATTCTACATGTAGGTCCATGTTATTTCAAAGGTATACATCTTTCTGCAGTATGTCATTTCATGCTCATTTGTGCAGTGCAATCAATCAAACTTAATTCGCAATGGAAAAGATCATGTCTTATTTACTTTTGTTTGATGAAAAAAACTTATTGATACTCATTTTACAAGCTCATTCAGTATGCATCCATTTCAGTTGATGATGATTGAACAATTTTCCTCAGAATAGTTTTAGTTTCCTGAAAGTATTTTGTCCATGTCAAAGGTTCATATTTAAAAAGGATCTAGCTGGAACCATCATCTGTGCTCAACTGCTTGAAGACACACCCCAGTTTATTACCTTTTTATAATTAGATACTCTCTATTACTCTCTATTACTTTACTAAGGTTTAAAACATTTTTGTCCAAACTACAACAATAATTGAATTTGATATGGTATAGGCAGGGCTTAATGCTACATGTAACAGGTACCCACGACCTAGGACTCATGAGCACCCAAAATCTTGGCCTGGACCCCCAAAATTTCAAAATTTCAAAATTTCAACTTGGGGCTCATGCATACAGACCCTAGAAAGCTCATTCCCGACCCCCTCCACAAAGTCAAAGGTTAGTGGGGAGCCCTGGTATAGGAACCATCAAATAGGCCAATGATAATGCATACACCTTTATTAAAATGCCTTGTTACCATATCTTTTTCATTCACCTGTTACGACTAAGACCCCATTCTCATTCACTTCGTTGAGTGGTCTAACTAAGACCCGTTCCTCAGGAGCGGTTCTTAGGTGAGTGAGAACAGTCAAAGTGGTCCAGGAAGTGGACTTCTGGACCGCTCCAGAAGACCATCTCGGGAGGTGGTCTTGAGGAACGGGTCTTATTAAGAGCGGTTTGGAGCACTCTAACGTGCAAGTGTGAACGGAAGCGTACTTTGAACGGAAGTGAGCTAGTGACGCCCGCGAAACATGTAGTACGGTACATACGCTTAGTATTCGCGCGAAAAATTGACCCGCTGCCTTGAGCTGCCATAGCAACAAGACCACTTTGACTCGTGGAGCGGTTTGAGCCATAAAAAACTGCTCGGAGTGTGAACCCTTGCAAACCGTTCCTCAAGATCCGTTCCTCTGGAGTGGTCTAACTAAGACCACTTTCAAAGTGAGTGAGAACGGGTCTAATTGTATTACGATAGTCAGAATGCAAATTTCGATACAATATCTGTTGTTTGTCAAACCTAGCAACAACTATTTGCATTCTGACTATTTAGCTCATTGCTACAGGAGGTAAACGTATATAAATTTGAATTTTTTTCTCAAAATTGTGTATTGTTTGCAGTAGCTTCAAATGAAAAAACAAATTGAATTCATTAATTATTGAAATTTGCGATTCTGAATTTGGTTATATACACTGAGATACAGTTGTGGATTTTAATCGTGGACATTCTGTTAAGTGCATTGTCTGAAATTCTCTGTCCAAGCATTGGCCAAATGAACCAGTCATTTTCATTAGCGATATGTCTTTTATTAGGAGATGATCCTCAAACATGCATGATCTAATACAACTTGAGAGAATTGAAATCACCGTCCCCACCAGTCCAAAGCAAACACAGAATATCCAGACTGACTCTCATCATTATGCATACCAGAACAGCGAGCACTAATGATCACGGGCCAGCTCTCTGCTTCACTCGCTCGCTGGCTAACCCCCAAAAGAGATCAATAAATTCCGCCCGGCCGAAGGTGTAGCGAGACCCTGATGATTACCCAATATCGCAAGGCAAACAAGCGAGGGAGTATTTAGACAGCACGGCAGTCAATATAAATATGAGGGAATGCAATTTGCTAAAATGTGATCCCATGTTTTCTCTCTCTCTCTCTCTCTCTCTCTTTCTCTTTCTCTCTTTCTCTTTAATAATCTATGATCATTTCTTTGTCCCTCTGTCTCTTTTTCTCTTTCTCTCCTGTCTGTCTTTTATGACTATTTCTCTCTCTCCTCTCCCTCTCTCTCTCTCTCTCTTCTCCCCTCTCTCTGAACATTCTCTTGCAATCTAACTTTCTGTCTCTCTATCTGTATTTACATAGACTTCATGCCTACTTTAACCTTGTGTGATTTATATATATTGACCAACAGTGGTATCTATTCCTTTTGGAAATATGTTCAGACAGACTGCATTCTCTAGACCTCTTCATCTTTGTGCATTTACCTGTACATGTACGTATAGTGTGGTTATTACCAGTGGTTGAGCTTTATGTGCATTTTCTGCTTGGTTAGATTTTATTATTATAATAATATTCATAACTGACAATATTCACATTGTTATTGCTTGTTCAGTTGCATGATACAGAATGCTATTTGCATGAAATGTAGTCAAAGTTTTTTCAGTTGTTGATGATTAAAAAAAAATATTGCTTATTGTTTGTTGATGAAAGTTAACCATAAACCAAATTCTACCCCCCAAAAAAGGCATCCTCTTGTTTTCCTATCTTTAGATCCAAGTGTCTCTTTCAATTCTATTATTTTGATGTCCAAACTTAGCTGTCCGTATCGTTATCTACAATAGACACTTCAAATAAATCCACCCTCTCTAATTCTAGCAGGCATGTCCATACAAGTTGTAAGTACCCTTTCAGTATATCAGGTATTTAGAATTCATTTGAATAAAACAGAACAATAAATGGTGCAATGGAACAAGTGCAAAATCAACATCCTTTGTTCAAATTTTGTGGAGAGAGGAGAGATTTGGGTAGCTTTTTTGACAATATTCTCTGGAGCAGAACTAGCTAGTTATGACTGAAAATAAGAATTTAGTACTCGTAAATTATTCAAATCTAGTCCCACTCTATTATTATGATGATAGTCTTGGTCTTCAGACCCTCTTGTACATGTGAATACTGTCAGTGGTGAATGTATAATACCATTAGTCTTACTTGTGTGCTTGTTTTCTATTTGACACCAATTCATAATGAATTTAGTTGAATATTAATACAAATGTTGTCTAACAGATATAGTATTAGGACTTTTATAAGTTTAGTCTACAATGAAGATAGTTCAGACCTCACATTACTTTATGGATTTTTGCCAGCAAGCTATAGCCTATATGTACATGCACCTTCATCATAACATCTGCTAAGAGTACAAGAAGGATGTTAAGCCATTTCATAGCCTTAGACCAATACTGTGTGACACTCTTTCGACTATAAACTGGCATTATGTTGAATAGGCATGTCATTCTTTTCTTTTATGAATGCAAGAAGTTATGCAAAGTTAGATGAAATGATACCAAGGAGATACATTGCCACATAACTCCTTGATTATACTGAGTATTGCTTCACTATTGTTTACTGAAAGGTGATATATCAATTCCTTTTAATTTTCAAGAATATAGGCTAAATATTGGATTGAAGGAACCTGAGAATACATCCGAATCCATGCAGAGAACACTCAACTCAAAACAAAGCCTTATACTTCTATTAACTCTTTCCATCCTTCTCCCCATACATCTTGTACACATAGCCCCCTCTCTGGCAGTAGATGGGTTAAAAGACGAACAGCCGAACAGGTAAAACCCAAGATGAAGGTTATCAGGATAAACAAGATATCAGTGTCAGCTGACCTTTGACCTTCTGATTTTGACAAAGGTGTTCTTCCTTTTCTTCTACCCCAAACCTGGCTAAACTCTTGAGCAAATTCTCCACCTGATGTGGTTGATATGATCCCGTTGAGTAGATAGCGTAGATAGCGTTGAGTTAATAGCGTTAGTTTGTTTGTTTGTTGGCTGGGCTTGTTGTGTCTTGCCTTGAAGCCGGTAGAACTGCACAGATTGTAATTAAGAAAAAAATATCATTATGAGATATATTGCTCAAAGGAAGTTAAAGAGGTTTTTGACACATACAGATTACTCTTTACAATATCAGAAACAACACGATAGTAATTGTAAACATTACAGAAACATAACATCATTACTTGTTCAATTTCAAATCAATCTCTCAGGTAAAAAAAAAAACGTAGGGCTCCCATCATCCAGTACTTCAAACATTTGGACAAAGTTCAAGTTTTGAACAATATTACTATCACTACTCTCTTCCATTCAGTGTCACAGTTTGTGATGGAGTCACTCCCGCTGGGCAAGGGGTGTGGAGGAAATTATTTTCCTGGTAAGAATTGAGACATTCGTCATTGGAGAGGTGGCTATTTTGGGGGTATTGTGTTGTAATATTTGGGAATCATCTTTTGAATGGCCTTTCGAAAGTGTTTTTACCCTTGATGTTTTTTGTGGTAACATTCCTGTCTGTCTCTTGTCTGTCTCATTTATTATTTAATTCATTCCATTCCCTTTTAATCTCTCGTCTATTGTCTTCTCTGTCTCTTTCTCTCGGTTTTTCTTTCTCTGTTTCTCTTTCTCTCTCTTTCTTCTCCCTTCCTAGCCCTCTCTCTTCCCACTCTTTTTCTGTCTCTTTTACTCTCTTTTTAGCTCACCTGAGCCAAAGGTTAAAATTTGTCTGTCGTCCGTAAACTTTTTACATTTTCAACTTCTTCTCAAAAACGCATGGCCGGATTTTAACCAAACTTAGAGGGAATCATCCTTAGGCAAGGGAGATCTGAAGTTGTTCAAATGGGATGAATGGGGCAGCCTTCGATATTCACCATTCAAACAGCAATGCGAGCATGGCAAACTTAAAAATGTGCGCACGAGCTAATCTTGAAAACTGTCGTTAAAAATATTTTTCTAAAATTGTTCCATTTGAATCAAGCAGTCCTGGAATCAAGAATAATTATTATCTCTACAAAATACCTGGTTACCCTAATTTTTAATTTCATATTCTGATAGACCATGTAGTGTAGATATGAATTCATACCAAAATGTTGGCATGGATGCTGGCTTAACATTGCAGGAATCATTTTTATGTGAAGAAGACATAAATTTGTTTGAATGGGATACCTGCCCCTACAGGCGGCTTGGGAGCAGCACCCCTAAATTGCCCCACTGTTCCAATAGATCTATGTTCCTGGTGCAAAGGGGATGGGAGCTAGTCCCTTATTGCAAGGCTCTTACATTCATCAGCTCAGGTGAGCATAAGGTCAGCAGACCTCTTGTTCTCATCTTCTTTCCTCTTCTTGTATAGTGTCTTCTCTGTAGGCATTCATGACCTAGTACGTTGTATATCATCACATCTTATGTATTGCTTGCCTTTTAGTTTGAAGCTAGAGCTAGCTTTCTCTCTCAGGTAACACTTTAAGTGTATCTTTTACTAAGTACGCATTTATACATGTATGCTTTTTAATTAAAGAAAAACTTGTTATGTCAGTCAGATTGTTCTACCGTATTTCTATATCCATGTGTCTGTCGTACTGTCTGTCTCTCTCTTTCTCCATCTTCCTCCCTCCCCCCTCCCTCCCCCTCTCATTCTCTCTCTCTCTCTCTTTCTCTCTCTCTGTCTCCCTCTGTCTCCCTCTGTCTCTCTGTCTCTCTCTCTGTCTCTCTCTCTCTCAACTCCTCTTCCTCCCCATCTTGCCACTTCTGAGGAGTAACATTCATGCACGGTCCCGATCAATCATTCATGTAGCCCAGAATGCTTCAATTATGAGTTGTCTTGTACCCCCTACGTCTCGCGCCCCTTTTGACCCCCTCCCTCCCACTCGTCTGGCGCCAGTGGTGGTAGAGGGTTCCTCTTGAGGTACTACTTTTCAGCTAATACCCCATGTTTGACACGATTAGGCGAATTTGAGAATGTGGGGCTGAATTTGAGCATGTTCAACATGACTGCATCTGAGGTTTAACGTGGCTGCATCTGAGGTTTAACATGTTTGATTGTGGTTTTGGTTACATTTTAAAGGTAAAGTTGAGTTCTACTTCTAGTCATGCAATTGCATTGTGAAAGAAAATGTCTATATCTTATTAGGAATGGTTTATTATATAGTAGGTCTACATAAAGATATTTGTGTTTGTGAGCTTTTGGAATCATCAAAATGATAACAAATCAATACAATCTTGCTTATAAGCACTAAGATGACTAATGATGTACATGTATACATGTATATCTACATGTACAGCACTATACACAGACAGAGGCATATGGGAGTAAACATGCCTTTGTCATCCAAAGTTGGTCACGAGTTGTAAACTACTCTGTATTCTAGTCATATTTGAAATATAAGGCCATTTCTAGAGGAATACTTATCATTTGAAATTACTGAATTTGCTACTGTAAAATACTATAATATTCTTCCAATTAGGGAATAAAAAAAAAATTATTTGTTCACCTTTCCCAGAACTCAACCTTCTCTTTAAAAGAAGGTGTAGTCTGTGATTGGTAGCAGGTTTGCAGGGATGCTGCGGTGTCTCTGATATGCCATGGCACCCTTTCAGAAATCAATTTGGCGGGAAAAGAAGAACTACCACAACAATAGATATTAAGTAGATATTGATGGTCATTTTTCATTTGTTTGTCAAGTTTAGTGAAAAAATGCATGGTTAAAGCCATGAAGACATTATAGTATGCTGTATTTAATATGTTAGAAGACATGGATTACAAAAAAATCTATATGAAAGTTTAATGAAAAATGATGTGATTAAAGACATTATATTAGGACTTATTGAATTTAGTAATAGATATGCATGAATAATTCCAAGATATTGCAACATAGTGAACAAATTGTAATATTGTAATATTAAGACATAATAGAATTATGTGATGGATATATGTGTAATTATAGATATGGGATGAAAAATATAAGTAGTTTTGAGGGTAAGGGTATAAACAATATATTATAGCCATATCTTCTTGAAATGCAGGTTCATGTCAAGAACTCAGTTTTACCTTTAATTTAATGTACTAAATTTTCCTTGGTCTCGACTAAATTTGATTTGTGTTGTTGCTCCAAGATATATTGATTTTCCCTAATCTGTAGGAAAATCATACATTACATTCACAAGACGTAAGATTAAACAGATGGGACCAATGGAAGCTTTCTGATGTCGCCTACAGCTAGGCTAGTTTGGAATGCAACATGCAATCATTATACTGTCTCTTGGTTCTTTATTGTCATCTGTATTTCAAAGATTTGTAAAAGCATTTCTATTAAGTACATTTCCTGGAAGAAGTACTTTTTGCCAATTATCATCTTCTGATTTTCCCTTAAGAATGAAGTTCAAACAGGGCCCCCTCCCCCATGAAATAGCCCCTATCTTGAAAGAGTCAATATATTTTTATCAATATATGTGATTTTTTCTTTTCTTTTTTCTTCACTATAATTATTTCTGTCATTCCCTCACTCTTCTTGCTTGTCTCGCTTTCTTCCTCTCTGTTTCTGTCTTCATTGTGTATCTTCTCCCTGTCTGCTCTCTCTCTCTCTCTCTCTCTCCCCTTCTCCCCTCTCTCTCCTCTCTCTGTCTGTCTGTCTATCTCTCTGTCTCTCTTTCACATTCATTCTCTTACTGTCTGTCTGTCTCTCTACCCCTCTCTCCTTTTTATCTCATCTCTCATCCATCTATATATCACCCCCTCTCTCTCTCTCTCTCTCTCTCTCTCTCTCCTTCTCTCCCTCTCTCTCTCTCTCCCCTCTCTCCCCTCTCTCTCCCCTCTCTCTCCCAATGAACTCCCATTGCTTCCTAGCATATTTTTTGGTACAGGACATGAGCCCTGATATAATGAAATTATTCCAAGCCAAGATGGAATTATTTTTGGGTCTGTGGTTATTGGGTATTGCATTGGACTGTAAATATTCATGGGTATATTTGGGTTCATTTCTTACGGTGTACAGATAATTTGGAGCAGGGTAGAAGTACAGTTTAAAGTAAGAGAATATGATGCTCTGGCATATGCTCTGGCAGCAATTGCTCAGAATAATATGTTTCATCAAAGATATAAGGTTAGAATTGCAATATGGTATTAGGGTAAGGATAAGGGTTATGGTTACATGCAAGTATAGTGTTTGGTCTAGAGCTGAAGTTAAGAATTCTGTTAGTGTAGGACATTGATTGTAGACAAGAGAGAATATATCTAGATCTGGGACAAATTTTACTTTGTGTTGACTATTAATTTTATGTGATGTCTACATAAGATGCAAATATTGATCAGGCTGGAAGGCTGAAGGTTTGAGCTTGTTGGGAGTGAGAGAGGGTGAGAGAATGGGAGAGAAAAACAGACTAAGCGTAGAGATGATGGGGAAGATACAGGAGAAATGAAAGACATGAAATAGAGCAGAGCAAGCAAACAGGGAGAAAATGGTAGAGAAGGAGAAAGAATATGAGAAAAGAAAATGAGGAAGTAAATGTAGTAGTAGTTGAAAGTAGCTGGTAGGCCGTAGGGTCCTAACCCAGGTCTAAAGTTGAGCTTTAGAATCAACTCTCTCCGGGATTATCCCTCTGCCTAATGTTGGCCAAAGCTGTTACAAAGCGGTAGGAATAACATACCACTTGGCCTGTACATTTCTTGTGATTTCAAACAGATCTCTTCCATAGAACTAATGCTGAAATAGTGGATTTAGCACAGTGATTTAATCAGGGCTCCCTAGCTTCCTAACATACTATAATGTTTTTGTTTTAAATAAGCGTAACAACAAGTATCATCTGTTTGGAGCCAGAAGATTGTTTACTCATATATGAGATACTAATATGTAATAATACTTGTACATACAAATAATTTTGCACATAGTTAGAAGGTAATCCAACCCATAATGGTGAAAGTTTTTGATTAATTGGAGTTATTGGACCAATAATAAGAAAGTTATGAATGTTTGAAATATTATATCACTAAGTCTATGCGAGCCTCAAATTTGCAGTTTGGTCTGTGTATTATGACGTAATCGAGGATACCTCTCCTGTTTGTTGTGTACAAAAATATAATTATACATATATGTTTTTCCTGTTTTCTTCCTTAGTGCCTTCTCCCTTGGGGCACTACTCAAAAGATGTTATGGATAGTATGTAGGTCCTCTAAAAAAGAATTGACCCTCTTGAGTCATACATTAAAAAAAAAATCAAACTTTAAGTCATTTTTTGTGTTAGAAAAAATGGGAAAGCTTTACATCACAGAGACATTACTGATTCAGCTAATTTGAAGAGCCCATACCTACTTGTAGAGTAATTTCAACTTTTAAAAATGCATACCTTTCTCATTTTTTGTCCAATTCCTTTCAAACTTTCACCAGTCTATTTCTCTGATGTGTCTACTTTCCTACAGAGTAGTTTGCTATCAAGGTTGGATTTCCCTTTAATGCTCCTCTGGCTCCAAACGGATGATATACATGTACATGTACATCTATCCTATGACTAGATAGGCCTGTACACACATGTGTGTACCAGACATTTTATGAGTTTATGTTAAACACAATATTTATTACAATTAAATTAATTTATATGTTGATTGTTAAAAAAACACCTCAAATCATATTCTGACAGCCAGGAGAGTATTAACTTTTATTCCAAAATAATTTACAGACTTCATAACACACCCTACTGGCTTTCAACAGATGATATGTTCCAGACATACCTGTACATGCATATACAAAGGACATGGTTCCCTTCTCCCTACCTACAGAATGAAAAAACAAATATAAAATTCAATTTGACATTAAATTCAGAAGATACTTGTGTATTTCTGGATATAGCAAAGCTTTCACCAAGCAAATGGCAGTTTGTTCTGGATTTATAACTTGCTTCCAATAAGATTCCAAGTTCAACATTATGATACACTGTACCTGGAGATAAAAGTACAGTGACTCTATTTACATAGTTTTATTGCCTCAATCTCATCCTTAAATCTGCAATCAAATTCCACTTCATTTGTTCACCCAATTTTCTGTAAATGCCACCCGTCAAAATATGAGATACATTTGTTGTATAATCTGAATTGCTTCCACAAAGATACAATGTACTGCCTAGGGATTTAAACCTTGGGGGACTTAATAACACTTCAAGGTTAAATTGTCTGTGAAACTTAGATTTTTCTCCCTGAATGAGAAGAAAGAATGGAATGAAAATTAGGAGCAATTACAGCCGTGAGTTGGCAAGACTCGTGGAATGTGATTCGATGGAGGTTGATATATATTTGGAAATGCCGTCAAGTGGAACCTTCACAGACAGTCATTTTCATTCTTAAATCTTACTTTATTGTTGTGACCTCTCGTCTATAATTTCACAAAGTTATGCTGATTGTAATTGGATTTTGATGATATTGGAGGATAGGGTACAAAAGAAATGAGAATACAATTGTGATTTTATTGGCATATTTGATTGCAATGTAGAGATGAAAAATGTAGTTTGGAGATGATTTGATAAGAACAGAAAGAAGGGAGGGTATTAAGTCATCAAAAATAGAATAAAATGTCACTGATAAGGTTACAATAGAAAGAAGGTCTTAACAATAGAAAGATTTGATGAGGGTGGGAGGTATAATTTGACTAAAGCATTTAATATTTAAGATATTGAGGGGGAAAAATATATTTTGATATTTCTGATGAAATTTTTAAGCGGCTGAATTGTGTATAAGTATATTATATACTGCTTGAGAAGGCACATTGAAAAGTTGCAGAAAAAAGTTTTTGGTTGGTTTGAAATGTTTAATCTTGTATTCACAGATGATATTTCGTTATTTTCAGAGTCTGTTTTGTAATTGTACTGTCTTTTCTAAAGTGCCTTTGGAAGAAAAATACAGTACTAGTACTTACAAATTTTGTGTTTGAGTGATTCTTTTACATTTCTTTGCTGTTTACCTTTATACCTCAAACAACTGGGATGATAGAAATGCAGAGGCGGACCAGTAGAAAAACAGATTAAAAGGTATTAGTGCAAAAGGATATCAATTGGATTTAGAGATTAAGAATTGACGTCTGTAGTAGCCAAATAGACGGGATATGTGATAAAATATATGTGTGCTCGAAAGGATGTGTGCGTAACAATTGGGTGAGAGATATTTCCGCTTGATAAGATTGTGAGGCAGGTTTTACAGTTTGTTCATAGACCGAAAACAAGTTGATACTACAGGTACATGTTAGGCAGTGGTAGAATAAGATTGAGTTGGACAGGGTGTCAGATAGAATTGTGTCCTTATGTGATATTGTGTCCTAGAGTGTGTATTCTGTATTTAACATTATAAGGTAGTTATTGTGAGCTGTGAGACCTGTTCATAAAGACCAACTGTGTGGATGTCTCAGGACAGGGTTTGTTTTGGCCATGTCACAGGTTTTTACTAATTTGTCTTGTTACTGTGTTATGACATAGGGAAAATAGTCTTTTACAGTGCAAATGCCATATCACATACACGTATATGTAATGATATAAAGTTCCTGATGAGTTTCAAAGGTGTTAGAAAAAATGATTATCCTTATACCCCTTTCAAACTGGTTCTATCGGAGTCACACCGATGAAAATACCGATTAAATTTTCCTTATGTAAACAAAGGTGAAACCGCCGTTTTCCCCGCTGTAGCTTTCATACTGCCGGTGAAATTCACTCGCTGCACGGCGAGGCCATGCCGGAAGTGAAGAATTATTGCGCAATTATTAAGCTAGCATGCAGCATGTTCAACAAAAAGTCAACAAACACAGCTGGTTACAATAAAGCGCGCGTGACTGCGACCTTCGACCATTTTCATTGGTCTTTTAATCGGTGTTTTCTCCTGAATGCATTCACAGTGGCTGTTTCATCGGTGTCACACCGATAGAAAGAGAATTTCTCCTGCTCTTGAGCAGGAGAATTTAATCGCCTATTTCTCTTCTTTTCATCGGCTATTTAATCGGCTTTTTCTCCTCTGTACCTTTCATAGTGGCCGTTTCATCGGATGCGTCCGGATGCATCCGATGAAAATCAGGCCAGTTTGAAGGGGTATCAGATGTAGGTCTAGCAGCTGTAATCAGTATTCAGTGCATTCCAAGGAATAGATCCTACCAGATTTGCATTTAATATCTTGGTTAAGAAAGACAACTGTTTATGAAGTGCCTTGGCTAACATACATACCACTACCAGACAGAGATTTGAATCCTCAACCCTTTTGATTTAGGGTCATGTGAGTGAACCTCTGAACCATGATGCTATCTTAAGTACATATAGTTGAATTCTTCAATCTGTTTATGATCGTTTTGTCTTACAGTGTAAGAAACTATCCCTGTCACTCATTCATCATGTTGGATGTCTTGGTACATACGTACTGTACTACATCAACAATTGACAATTTACAGTTGCATCAAAACCCTTCAAAGTGAAATACTTCATTAATTTTGTTAGGACACCTTTATTTAACTGGGGACCATCTTTTCTGTGACTTCAGGCACACAATGTTGCTTTTGAAGAAAGACAGTGCACTGACAGGTCAAATCTGGTTCCCCAATAGACGCAGTTTGGAAAGGCGAGGAAAAGAAAATGTGGTAATTGACTGGAATGCGATCGAACTTGTAAAGTGAGTCCCAAGTTTGTAGCGACTAAAGAACGTTTCAGAGCTACTGCCTTGTCGGTTTGTGCAATGATTGATAATTGTCATACCTCATTGCAAGATGGATGATGATGATGATGAGGATAACGATGATGATGTGGATGAGAATAGGGAGGAGGAGGAGGAACAAGATGTTGATGTTGATGTTGGTGCATGAACTAGTGAAGGAAGAAATAGTCATATTGATTGAATCCATACACAATACCCTGAAGAGATTTTAGAAGAAAGAAAAAAAGAAAAGAGACAGATGAGATTAGACAAAAAAACTGTAAAAAAGTGGGAAAAGTATTTAAACCGTAAGGAAAGTACAGGTTAAGTAGCAATTATCATAATGTGAAAAGTAATTTACATGTATGTAATCTCTACTTTCATTTCGCATGTGGATTTAACTGCACTTATTGTGATGCAAATGATAATCCAGTGTCCGATTATGAGTTCACGACTTGTTACCCTCCTTTATAAATTTCCTTTTCATCAGCGGTTAAAGAGAGAGTATAATTACTTCCAAATCATTACCTGCTTATAACGTCACACTTGGTGACAAAAGTCCACCAATTACCGGTCGGGCAGAGTTTGACAATTTTACTAGACAATGTCCTAAGAATGTACCTGTTTCCTTCCGTGCTGGATCAATCTGTGCCATATCTGTTTCTGAGCAAGTACTGGTTCTTTAAGTAAAAAAATCCAATTATTCCCCTCCATTACCCCACCGATTAGCCAGTCAAAGTAAGTTGACAGCGGACAGTGGCTCTTTATTTGGTGCGGAGGTATTGCTATGTATCCTACCAGACCCAACAAAAGGAGATGAACAGGGAGGGAGAGGATGGAATTATTATCTATCTTACTTTTTCCAGGCATCCATTTTGTCTGTGTGATGCCTGGGAATAGTAGTATTATTTCCCTATCATTACTCATCTTGTTCAATGGATATTCCCTAAAGGGATTCCCTTTAGGGATTCCCTTTGTTCATGCTGGTGGCTTAAAGATGTGTTAAAGATAAAGAACAGTTCTGGTCATGCGATTGCATTGTGAAAGAAACGTTGTGGAATCGATCAGAAAAGGTTGATCATCTAGCATATAAGTATTGGTGTGTACTGCAAGGTTCTGGAATCATCAAAATGATAAGAAATTTGGCACAGTCTTGATAAAGTTACAAGCACTGTACACAGAAAGATGTATATGGGATTACGCGACCACGTGCGCGATATCTATTTGGTCCCAATAGATATAATAATTTACCAAATATATCAATTAGTAGGCGGTTTCCCGGCAAAATTTGTATCATCACGTATTAGTCAAAACATATTCTTGCACATGATTGGTAATGAGAGCTTCCATTTAATTTTTTGAGAGAGGGGCGTTTCCAAAACTGGTCTTTACCTTTAATATGTCTATCTAATCACAATCTAATGACAAAGGCTTGGCGGATTGCAGTGGTTGAGGAACTGAATAACCCCTGATAAAAAACAAGTTATTAGCCTGTATTCGGTTGTTTATCCCCCTGGTAGCTGTAGATGTACAAGCATGTCAGCCCATAAGGCACACTTGCTTGCCTGGCATAGCAGGTAATATGAATATTACATTGTCATCATATATTGTACTACCGGTAATTGTTTAATGGCACATCAATCTTTCGATTTGTAACTCTGGAAAATGTGAATATCTATACTTTTCTTCAAATTAGACAATGAAGTTTGTCTAAAAATTATTGCCGTGGCATAATCATTAGCTTAATATTTCAGATATGTAATTGATGTTGATGGCCAGGAATGCAGTTCTTTTCCAATTCAGGACGTATCATGGCTTTCAATCTTAGATCATTGAATTGAAATGCACAGATTTCTTCATCATCCTCAGTAGACCCCCAAATCATTATTCCAACCTGAGCAAAGATGTGCTGTGTTACATGTACATACCTCCCTCTCTCTCAGTCCCTTTTAGCTAACCTTGGTCCTCAATAACTCTTTAATGAATCAGATTAGTTGTGCCACTTTGGATTCATATTCTGAAATGGCCAGGTACACCCTAAGCTTCTTGAGGTGGACGTTGAGTTATTTGGGTGTTCAGAGAGGGAGAGAGAGAGAGAGAGAGAGAGAAAGGGGGGGCAAAGAGACAGGAAAAGGGGAAGAGAGAGAGAGAGAGAGAGAGAGAGAGAGAGAGAGAGAGAGCGAGAGAGCGAGAGAGAGAGAGAGAGAGAGAGAGAGAGCGAGAGAGAGAGAGAGAGAGAGAGAGAGTGTGAGAGAGAGAGCAGCAATCCATACTACAGAAAGATACAGTATGAAAGAGAGAGAGAGAGGAGGGGGAATGTGACAGAAAAGAAAGAAAAGGTAGGAATTTTGTGTTTGTCCTAGCGTATCCTAATAATTACATACTTCCAGATCAATTGCTAGATATTGCTCTCAAATAATATTGATCATACCTGGAAAGTGCAAGGTCTCTCCATGATATTCTGACTTTTCTAATCAATTATTATTTCATAATTAGAGCGAGACAACTTCTTACAATAGACTCATTCCAGGCACCTTCATCAGTAGACATTTATTCTGATGAGAGCCAGTAGGATGTTAAATCATATACTTTGTCATATTCATATCACATACTTTAACACAGAGTTAATGGCCTTCAGGCTCCAAACAGTTGATATATCCTATGATATATACATGTACATGTACCATATTTACAGCATTCTTCGTCTCCACCTCTCTGTTTTCCTTCACATATTTCAGTGTTTCCCAGTTTTCACTAGAAAACAAAAGATCATCTGCTGAAAGCCAATCAAATTTTAATGAAAGCCATTATTAATGCCTTTCTGTCTCTCAACAGACAATATTCCTTTTGAGGGAGGGGGCTTCAAGACGTACTCTCAATGCTTGTGTCTGGGACTATCCTACCCTAGATTTGTGAGGTTGTGGACTCTCCCTAAAGAAGTTTAGCATATCCCCAAGGTCTCATCACAGTTGAATTGGAGGTATTTGGGAGGCCAAATAGGATGAGTGTAGCTGGGAAAATGACATTAGCATGCTTCAGGTCATTCACACTAGAAGAATTTATATGGATTATGAAATCTGTATAGGGAAACATAATGTAAAATATCAGTGTATAGTGAAGAGAGGTACACATGGGATACAAATATATAAGGGAAGCTGATACCAGTTTTTGAGGGTTAGCTTGCACACTATAAGGCCATTAAAAAAAAAACATGTTTAGCGTCCGGCCTTTTTGAAAAATAGGAAGGAGGAGGCCCTTTTTTTTTCTTCTTCTTTTCAAAATAAAAAAAAAATTAAGAAAACAATTTTGAAGAAAAAAAACATTTGAAAAGAAAGGGCAGGCGGCCCCCCAAAAGGAAGCGGGCGGGGACGCTAAACATGAATATTTTTTTTAATGGCCTAAAGTTTATATTCAGCTTACCAGTATGTCATAGGCAGTTCTTATGAATGCCATAATACAGCTGGCTGGTCAATTGTCATATGCTCATGATAAGTTCCACCCATTTACATGGTGTTTTTCAATATGATGTTCACATTGGCATTGGACCATGGTTCTTTTTCTCCTTTTTTTTTCTAAAGCATTGCCCTGTTTCACTATGCAACATTTTGTTATAATACTACAAGTCTACATGTATACTGTTTTCATATACATGTACTGGTATCTGTACAATAAATGTTGTTAGTCTGAATGAAGCTCTTTATGGATTGTTTGGGGGCATTGTTGGTGTCTAGTGGTGGTTAGAATGGGGGCTTCCTCTCCTCATAATCCCCTTCTCTCATGTCATGGATTGAGGGGTGGGAAAGGATTATATGTTATTTTATTCAAAGAACATCATCTTGTTGAGAAGTCATTGCCCTTTTCGTTTGAAAATCACACAACAGAAGATGCTAAAAGTGCTAATACTGAACTATTTACATTCTTTCTATGTATATCTCATCTGTAGAGAACAGATTTTTTGTTGTTGAAAAAGAAAAGTGTTTCTGTGTGAGCTGATACATGTATGTGTGTGTGTGTGTGTGATTCCATACATTGCTTGGTTGATTATTTGGATAACTCAATATGTTACAGTGATATTCTACCTTGAATATTTGTACTGCACCTTTTATATTATGAAATGCTATATGTGGCCTGTATATTCCAAACCAGAATCGATGTAAATAGATTAATTGTTGTATGAATATGTATGTTAAAACTTAAAAAGCAAACCCTTGAATTAATTTTTTTGTTTTGTTTCTTTTTCTCTTTTCATGTGCTGTTCTATGTGTCGTCACTCAACTCTTTGGGAATATTCAACTTTACAGGTATGTTACTGCAAGTATACTATTTTGTGCAAAATTTTGATTTGGGCATTACTGAAGTAGCACATTTACATGTATGTATGATTTTTTTAATATCATGCTCCTAAACTTGATTCAATTAAAGGTTAGTCAGTTTAAATGTAGTTGATAATTTACTCATAAATTCAGTAATCTAAAGTAGGTAACATTCATACACAGTGTACGAGTGTAGTACTTTTGCTACCTCCTTATCTATTTCTCTCTCTCTCTCTCTCTCTCTCTCTCTCTATTCTATCTTTGTCTCTCTCTCTCTCTCTCTCTCTCCCACTTGAAAAACAACTTCCGATTATGTGAGAGCAACATTCCAGTTAGAGCAACATACAAATATATATCTGTCCCAATGTTCCCTTCTTTTGTTATTTCCACTCTAAATTCTGGAGCAGCCTTCAGTGTAAATTTAAACTGCAAACAATGTTTAGAAAACGCTCAGACCTTCCCCTCTTTTTTAACAAGCTTTCAATCCTATTCTCATTTGGGGGTTTGTGAGGGTATGCATGGGTCTCTTGTATTTGTCACTGAGAGAAGGAAATTGTGACCTGCTAACACCAGAATTATTTTCAGAAAAAATATGTTCATGACTCATATTATCTGGGAGATATTTGTAAATGGCAACTGGGCTCCTCACTGTATGGTGAATATTCATGATTAAAGTGATTTTTAGGCAATACAATTTTCTCTTAGTCAGATTCCAACAAAACATATTTTTTTGATGTAATGAAGGTGAGTATGTAGGCCACATGTAACTGCCATTAGAAGAAACTGTATCACAATAATGCAGATCAGATACTAGTATATTATTCATGACATACATGTACATATGTATACCTTGTCCTCAGATTTCATCTAAGATTGTTGTTTTTAAAACAGATATGTTCTATAAGAAAATTACAGTGTCCTATATGTTGGAATGGAAACTTTGAAAGATTGGGCATTTGATCATCCAAATTGAAAAGGGACTTGGGACCTGGGTTGCTAGAATGATTCTTCAAGAAACTCCACCAATGGTTCTGGTTATTTTGCGGATTAAGCTCTGGAGTGTTGATTTTTGTCCTGGCCCACTTAGGCCTATGAATTCTCAACAACTTTAGTGAAAAGTCAATCATCCGTCATTTGGACAATCTGTCATGACTTGCGTGGAGTTTTATTTGATGGGAAAATGTCATGAGAGGGGTGGGGTAGGGTTGGATTTGCATTTGAAGAAAGGGGTAGGGACAAATATCTTGAGAAGAGAAGAACAAAAGTGTCTTCAAACTGATTGTATTAGGGATGGTAGTATTTGGGCCTTATTTACCCAGGGTAGCCTCATCAGTATTAATTCTGCTTTTCATGCAGGCCCTGCAATTATAACCCCATCATTGCCAGGTTCCCATCTTACACCTTGGACGAGAGGGGCTTTATAGGGCAATACACCTTGTCTAAGGATGTGAACACCAAGCAAGGATTAAACCTGGAACCTCTAGTATGACTGAGAGTCAAGAGCTTCCACCAATATACCACAGTACTCCCCAGTACCTCCCCCCTTCCCCCTCTAAAAAAAGTAGATAGGTGCTTGGGCCATTAGCCCCTATAATTCCTGCTCGTAAAATAGGTTTAACTGATGATTCAATTTTACTATCAAGATGTGTCTGACTCTGTATCTATACACCTTTGTCAAGACATTGTTACAGATTAATTGAGTTTTGCTTTCAAAATTACAATATTTTCTTTCTGTTTGATTTCATATTCTCATAATGCACAAATGACAATTCTTTTCTGCTAATATCAAAAGCATTTTCTCATCTATCAATTTTTTGGGGATAATTCTAACCACTATAGCGCATCTGGTTCTTTAGAATGGTCCTACAAATTGGTCATAAAAATGTAATTAGATAAAGAGCCATTGGTGTGAAGCCATTTAGTGCAATTACACATCATTATTGTTATGTTATCATTAAATTGTCATTGCGGATGATATGAATGGTAGTCCCCCAAGAGCTCAAGGATGGAATGAATTGGAATGAAAAGTAATAATATTTGGAAGGTTGTATTTGAAGTAATATGGCCACCAACTGTGCTTTAAGAGTACCCAGGTGACGGCATGATAATTTCTGTAAAATTGGGCATCGAATCAGGTCATGAATAAAATAATTATTTTACCATTGATTTAGCCAATATGATGGTTTATGACCAATATCATTATCAAATTAGACATGAACATTCAGTGCTGAGAATTATACCACTTTTATTTCCCTATCAAGAGATGTTTGCCCTTCTGCCTCTTAAAAGACAATCATACATTCATAGATTTGTGAATCCAGACTAGAATCTTAATGGTACAAATGATTGTATAAGATGAAGACGTGAAAGGTTTGAGACCAATTGATAAAACAATGCTTGTAATTTCATTAAAATAAGCAAGTTCTGCATGTTTTTCTGAAGTAGCTTTTGGGCTTGCTTTAAAACTACATAAGTTTCTTGTGTATTCTCAGACAACATAAAAATAGAAGAAAAAAACTATTCTTATAACAATGACACTAGCAAAAAGAAGCAAGCTGTAAGCAATAGTAGAAAGTAGGTAGGTCTTCCCGGCCTAGCTGTGATGATGAATTGATGAAAGCATACATGGTCAACTGAATAGATTGTTGGATATTTTCAGGCTTCCAGCTACTTGTAATATCAGCTAAGCTAACTGTAAGACCCCTGTTACACATACGTCTGAAAGTGGACTAAGGCCGGCCTCGGAGGCGGCTCGACGTATGTGTAACATCAACTTTTTTTGAAAAGACGGACTGAGGCCAGGTGGACTCAGTCCACCTCTGGATGTGGTTTGAGGCCGGCCCGAGTCCGGACTCAGTCCCGCAATCAGTAGGTGTAACACCAAAGTGGACTCGGGGCTGGCTTATAAGCAGAAGTGACGTGACCTGTCATCATATATCAACATAATACATCGGGCGCACTTTGCCACCTTCTCTTATGTTATTCTTTGTTTTTATCATTCTATCACTTTCTCTTTCTGTCTTTCCTTATGTTATTCTTTGTTTCTTCCTTCTATCACCTTCTCTTATGTTATTCTTTGTTTTATCATTTTATCACTTTCTCTTTCTGTCTTTCCTTATGTTATTCTTTGTTTCTTCCTTCTATCACCTTCTCTTATGTTATTCTTTGTTTTTATCATTCTATCACTTTCTCTTTCTGTCTTTCCTTATGTTATTCTTTGTTTTTATCATTCTATCACTTTCTCTTTCTGTCTTTCCTTATGTTATTCTTAGTTTTTATCATTCTATATCAATTTCTCTTTCTGTCTTCCTGGAGTGCGCCCCAACGTCAGCTGGTGAAAAGGCGATGTGAGGGCGGCCTATGTGTAGACACAAAATTGCGGGCCCGAGATATGTGTAACAGGGGTTTGATGATCTCGAGGCGGCTTCAAATATTGCAGGCGTGAGGCCGCCTCCGAAGCCGGCTTTAAAAGCCGACGCATGTGTAACAGGAGTCTTAGTTACTCGCTCAACTTGACTTACCCGAAGGCCCATGCCTTTCTCGAAGCATCCTTTCGTCTTTTGCAAATATTCAGCCAAGGATGGCAGGCCTACGATATAGAGAAGGAAAAAAAAACGTGTTTAGTCACCAAATACTAGTATTTTGGATTGAGGGCATATCATTTGTGATCTGAAAATTGACCTCAAGACACTAGATAGCCCTTCAGTTCTTTGCGTCAGTTCTTTGCGACTGAACAAGAGAGGGGGGGGGGGGGGGGTGGGGTTGAAGTTCAGCGAAAGTAAAAACGGTGGAAATGTTGACTTAGAATTTGGGTAATTTGCTGATCGTGGTGTCCGCTTTGTGTTATCTGTCACTGACCTCAGCGGCGGGACTCTGTTGACATTTTGACTTTTTCAACATTTATATTTTCAGAAGTGGTTTAGCTTGATGGGTACCATTCATCTGGGTATTGAGATGATGGAAGGAAAGATAATGCTGCTTCAGAATGCAAAGATAAATATTGCAATTTCACTTTGTTTCTGAATTAAGGGTGAAGGCCCTATGCTGTTCTGATACCTGTACATGTATAGTTCAGCACATTACTCATCTACCTCACGCCCCCCCCCCTCATATTTTATCCCATGACTACATTGTAGATTTGAGTATTTCTGACAATTATATCCCTTTGATAGCCATAATATAGCTTGGAAGAGAGGAAAAATCAGTGATACTAGTACTTTCGTTGTTAATGATAATCAAGAATTCTGTTATATTTAAGGATTCCATGATACTAAGTAACATATAGGACACATAAAGAACAAATATCTTTGAATTGTGCGAATACATTACATATCCACTGTTGTAATATTTGTCCTGTCTGTTGAAACATAATGCAGTGAAACTAATGTTACAGATATAGCTTTTGTTATATTTTGTCCTTTGAATATTAAAGGAATGTCTTTATTTCATTAACTTTTTGTTCGTATATGAAAAACAGAAAGATTTTTTTTAATAAGGAGGTGATTATTTTAGTTTTTTGTTGCAATAACTATCTCCTGTAGCATCTACCTTGGATATGTTTATCATGGAATGGGAAACTTCAGATAAGCTGAACAAACAAATGAGTAGCATAAAAGAAGAGAGAAAAGAAAAAAGGAGAATTTTCTGTGTAGTTACAGACTTCTTTAATTTCATTTAAATATAACAGTGTTGTGCACTCTTGAAATAAATAAATAAGGCAACCACTTCAGTCATAAAAATAGTCTCTTATTTACCCACTGTACTTGAGAATAGCTAAATCTAAATAAGATGGACTTGGTTTAGTTGAAGAGATCATAACCCTCATGTAATCTGGCTCTCAATGCTAAAGAGTTTGAGAAAGCAAACCAATCAGACTCAAATCTCTAGATTGAAGTTGTTTGTTGTACAAAGCCACTTCACAAAAAGCCCCTCTCCCAAAGCCCACTCCCCTTGATAATAGACATCTCTGAGCTAGTCAAGGGACTGGGGAAGATGGAAAGAAAAGGCCATGATTTGAACAGCTTAAAACAACCTTTTGTTTCCTCTGCAGTCCCATTCATACAAATACATGTATGAGTGAAATCCTTAATCCTAACCACCCCACCTCATGAAAAGAAGCCTATTTTTGTTATGCAGAACATTGATTGCTCAGGCCTGGAAATAAGTAGGATGCTTTTAGTTTGTCAACAAGATCCCTCTAAAGAATTTAGGGGACTTGGGTCCCTCCCTGTATTATGTCCAGGATAATGTGTTTTATTGAGTTACATGTTGCTTTTGAAGGTAGAAACCATGCTGGTAATTAAATCTCCACCCTCTAGCTCTGTGCTTAATCAAAGTGCTAATTGGCTTATCATGTTAGTCTGTAAATATGAATAAGATGCTTAGGATTAGAATACCAATACTGTATTCATCCCTTGTAACAATGGATGTTCCATTAACCCTCAGAGTTGATGTAAAGTGGTGTACGTAAAGAAGAGCATACAGGAGACATATATTCATAAGAATGGAAATAAAACAATGTTTGAAATACTATATTACAAGGTATGTTAGGTCTATGAGAATTTGCTTATACATTATTTGTACATGTTATTAAATTACGCGATGCTTGTTTAGTCCTGACCACTAATTTTAGGAGAGGATTTAAAAATCTTTACCACTCCTTAATGGCTCATTATGATTTTGGTTAGGGACCAATTTTTCAATTATTTTATCTTTTATCAGCAATGAGATTAATTTGACAGCTTGGTGAAGAAGTAGTTGAAGGGCATTAATTTTCTGTGAAATGATTTTAGTTAGCACCCTTTTGACTCTTGAAAGATGATATGTCGTATTAATGAAACTAAAGTATGATCATACTGTATTAGCTGTATAAGGAAGAAGTGGACGAAAAAACTTGTCAAGTTGAAGTGTCCTATCACCTAAAAATTAATGTGTGTACAGCAAAAATGTATAAAATCCTCCCCCCCCCCCCAAACAACAAGATAACTTCAACTAGCTAAGCTATGGGCTAATGGAAAAGGCATATGGGGAAAATAATGAATAACAATATTTAGCTGGTATGGATACAAATAGAAACACAAGAGAAGCAAATAAGTGAAAGTATGAGTAAAAGTAAGTTCCGAATTTTTAAAGTTGTCATCAGTGAAACACAAATTGGCAACACTGGAACATATCTTGCGAGGTTCTCTCAAATTCGCTCTGTACAGAAAATTTCATAAACTGAATTTCTTAGTTATTGATGATGATGGAATAGATTTGTTTTCGGGTTGTTTAGAAATATTTTTGCAATAACTATAGCTAGGAGCATACATAATTGAAAATTTTCTTGCGGGAAAATACAAATTTCAGATTTTTAAATAATTTTGAGTACGGAGCAAATCACAAGATACGTCACAGAGTTGCTAATTTGTGTTTGATTGATCGCAACTTCATAAATTTATAACTTTCTTATTTTTAATAGGATTTAGTTCAAACTTTCACTGGCCTATTCCTCTCATTTTCTTGCTTCTATTAACAACAACTTTGATATCAGGGTTGCCTTCCTCTTTAAAGGGGAAGTAGGGTGAACTGTCTGAAAATAAAAGGGATGCTTTCTCTGTCTGTGCATAAGGAATCCCTTTGTTACCAATAACACTGAACAGGTCTTCTGTTCACTAGATTTCCTTAAAGAAACACATTAAATAGAGATTAACACATCACAGCCTTATTCAGCAGATAAAAAGAAGATACAAATGTAGTGGGATGAGATTGGATTAAGGCAGAGAATAAAAGAGCAGAGCAGAGCAGAGCAGAGAAAAGGGTGTATTGAGTAAAAGAGAATAAGGACATGGAAATCATAGTCTAGCTTCTAAGAAATACATGCAATGGATTACCGGTAGTCTTGTAGGATTTAGGAAAGTGTACAATAGCCAACAGAGATTCATTTGAAATGTTGTGATGTTATTAAGTTAACCTCTTGTTCAGACTTTCTTTGTGTAGCTGTATGTTTTATAATGAAATGTAGTATAGTGAAATGAAAGTTTGACCAAGAATCAGGGTTATTCATCTTTTAAACATTATATAGACCTAATATAAGAATTATTCACAGGCAAGACTTTCCACCAACAATAAGACCCCGTTCTCATTCACTTCGTTGGAGTGGTCTAACTAAGACCCGTTCCTCAGGAGCGGTTCTTAGGTGAGTGAGAACGGTCAAAGTGGTCCAGGAAGTGGACTTCTAGACCGCTCCAGAAGACCACCTCGGGAGGTGGTCTTGAGGAACGGGTCTTATTAAGAGCGGTTTGGAGTGCTCTAACGTGCGAGTGTGAACGGAAGTGGAGCGGTTTGAGCCATAAAAAACTGCTCGGAGTGTGAACCCTCGCAAACCGTTTCTCAAGACCCGTTCCTCTGGAGCGGTCTAACTAAGACCACTTTCAAAGTGAGTGAGAACGGGGTCTTAGATACTCTCTGAGAGGAGGTGTTTGTTTTGGGTGGAAATGGAGGGAGGGGGTAAAGAAGGGGTAACAAGTCTCGTTTTGGTTTTACAGATGAAGTGAGGGGATAGTATTAAGTGTACATAATGCTAAACATGAGTCCTTGGAATGCTTTAAATAAGAGTTGGACTAGATAGACAGTTTATTTGTCTATAAACACTGAGGCAGGTCTAAATGAATGGACATAGCCTTGCTTGTAATGAGTTTCCCCCTTTCCTCTCTTTTTTTCCTTTTTTCAACTCTTTATACTGTCTGAACTTCTGAAGGTAAATGTTTATCTCAATATTTATCTCAATATTATCTCCTTTTCTTACTCTTTAAATAGAAAGAAATGGCTTCTTTAGAGTATCATTAAAGAATTTTAATGGTTTGGGTGGCCTTATGTAAATATCCAATGTAATAGTAATACATACTTTATTTAAAGGGGATATCCGTAGTGTTTAACAGATTTTAGATTTCATTGTAATGATTGTTATCATTTCAAGCATCACCTGGACAACATGAAAGCCTGTATTATCCCCAATTTTATAATTCCATCACATATCCATGGCCCTTTGTTAAAGGGGCTACAAAGTACAGTCCAGATTAGAGCATGTTGAAAAATATCTGACTCTCTTAATTATTTCATAGAATCATTTACATTTTCAAAACAAGTGCTGTGATTACACCCTTACACCAAACAATATTCTGTCAGAACTTGGTTGTCAACTTGTAGTGTCAAATCAAATTGGAAAGAGTGGGTATTAACTTCTTGTGCTACTTTTTATCAACGTCTAGAAAATTTAGTAGCTGTTATTGTTTCATTTTCTGTGAGAGGCCAGATTGTATAAAAATGAAGATATTTAGGTTAGGTAACATGTCACTGAATAATGATGTAACACAGCACCCATTTAAGCTCTAAACTGCTAACTGCATCATTTTCATTTTGTGGATCTGAAGCGGAAGCAGTGTGGGTGGAAAAAACATGTTTAAAGAACAACTGTAAAATTGTTGAATCTTGCAGTTTGGTTGCATTTAACTCAATTGATTATCCCTTATCTCAGCATTTATGTACAGACAGTCTCATCTCTAGGGCCTGATCATCATCATCATCATTCCAGACAAGATACAAACACATATGTTTCAGCACTATGAGGAGTGGGAGGTTTGGAGGCATAGTTTGGTTGCCTAGCAACCAAGGCCTCATTCTCATATGAATGTATTATAGGGTATGTTTTCATGCTGAATTTTAGTTAGTTTACCAATTAAGATACTTGAGTAAGCATCAACATATGGGAAGTAAGAATATGAAGGGAGTCAATAATGAAAATTTTTAGTGGGTTTTACTGACTGACTGATATGAATGAAGGAAAGATGGAATGGAGAAGGGATGGGTGGGTGGATGGATGAAAGGATGAATGAATGAATAGGTGGATGAATTCATGAATTGATTGATGAATGAATGTATGAATGGATGGATGGATGGTTAGAAGGATTTGTGAATGAATGAATGTAATAATATTATTGATTGATGAATGAATGTACGAATGGATGGATGGATGGTTAGAAGGATTTGTGAATGAATGAATGTAATAATATTATTGATTGATGAATGAATGTACGAATGGATGGATGGATGGTTAGAAGGATTTGTGAATGAATGAATGTAATAATATTATTGATTGATGAATGAATGTATGAATGGATGGATGGATGGTTAGAAGGATTTGTGAATGAATGAATGTAATAATATTATTGATTGATGAATGAATGTATGAATGGATGGATGGATGGTTAGAAGGATTTGTGAATGAATGAATGTAATAATATTATTGATTGATGAATGAATGTATGAATGGATGGATGGATGGTTAGAAGGATTTGTGAATGAATGAATGTAATAATATTATTGATTGATGAATGAATGTATGAATGGATGGATGGATGGTTAGAAGGATTTGTGAATGAATGAATGTAATAATATTATTGATTGATGAATGAATGTATGAATGGATGGATGGATGGTTAGAAGGATTTGTGAATGAATGAATGTAATAATATTATTGATGGATGAATGGATAGATGAATGGATGGATGGACGGATTGCTGAGTACACAGACTGATAGAAAGATGGATAGATGTAAATCTAAATGAATGAAGATATGAACACATAAATTCTGTACTTTTTTGTATGTTTTCCACTTTTTATACTTACAAACATAAAGAACAATAATTAAGTATAAAAATCATTGGGTGGTTATTGCAGACATTCCAAGCTAGAGTGTGCTAGGTCAACTGAGAAAAGAATGTGGACTTCATTGTCAAGTTTAGCATCAGTTTACTTTATTGGCCATTAGAATGATATTCCTATTTTTTATGTTGTTATCTTTGAATTGAGATGATTATTATCTATCTAACTGACTGTAATTGATGTTAACTGATCTTAAAAGAGTACAATTCACTATTTGAGAAGTAAAATATGTCTTTTGTAGTTGTAGTATTAATTGTCATACATATCTCACACATGGAGTGTATTGTAGTCAATAACTAAGCATATGGGTCATGTATATTTGAGGTACTTTGTTAAAAATATTTCATTTACAATTTGTTCTTTCTTCTCTACCGTCTGTAAAGATCAAAGGAAGAATGTTTTCATCAACCAACAGAGCATGAAAATGGTTTATATAATATATTTCTAGCTGCCTACACATGTTGAAAAACGAGTAGGCAGGCTACGAGGTCTCAAAAAAGAAAGAGAAAAAGGGGTAGAGTGAAAGAAAAACAGGTTATCAAATCCCACGCCGGATAAATATTGGTTTTGGACAAGAGATAGCTAGGTACCCGCCTACACAAGATTTAAACAGTTTCCAAATTGACAAATAAGTGTAGAGGCAGGCAGAAGAATACTTTACATATTGAGGGGTAATCTCAAAGCAAACTGAAATCTCTTGTTGACAGTAGTGTTCTACTTTGAGCTGTACTTTGGGTGAAGAATTTGGGAGAGGGGTGAGGGGTTAATGGGAGAGGACGGAGAGGGGTCGAAGGGGGGGGGGGATCGTTATTGGGGTGGAAGGGAATGATATGTAGGCCTATTGGATGACAATGTTGGTTGGTTTCTTGATATGTTAATTAATTGATAAATGTGTTGATTAGTTAATTTCCTATGTAGATATTTAATGAGTTTGTTAATTGATTGATTGATTAGAAGACTGACTGACTGAGTGATTGATTAATTGATTGAATAATTGATTGATTGATTGATTGATCGGTTGATTTATTAATTTAATATATGTGACTGACCGATTTATTCATAGATGAGCATTGTGTTCTTATATCGGTTTGACCAAGGTTGAACAATTGACAATGCATTCATAGTTGGGAGGGAAAAGGATAAATTGATAGATGTTATCTTCCACAAAAAGGAATGAAACACAGGCACATTGATAGAAGTTGTTCAAATAGATCAATAGCCAGACCAAGAGCTAGAGATAACAGATTGAGATATGCTAATCCTACTGGGATTTAGATTAATTCAATTGACCAATATATCTGTACTCTGATACTCCTGAGGAAAATATTCAAGCCTACAGGAGTAATTACAGTTGAAGACATTGGTGGTATGCCTGTATATGCAGCAAACCTAGTGACAATAATGTTACTACATGTATTATGCTGTATCAACATTAACTTCTTGTTTTAGGGGGTTTGTAATGACATTGGTTTGTATGCACGAAACCATCGTTTCACGCATGCAAACAATACAATTTGTATTTTGGGGGTCTGGATGTAGAATTTGCGTGCCCTGTGTCGTGGGTGCTGGCAGGGCAGAGTGGAGCCTGACTTTATTTCACATTGAAGAATTGCCGACATGGAAACCAGTTCATCCAGCACTTCTCTATTCATTGGTGAATTAAACATATACATGTATAAATCACTGTACAGACATGTTCAGTAATAAGACCTATAGGGCTTAAATCTTATGTAGGTGAAGTAAAAGAGAATACCATCTGTTTGGAGCCAGAAGGGCATTGACTCAAAAAGAATATGATTTAACACCCTTCTGGCAATGATATACTCTAGGCTATAGAAATCTGCCATTGTCCTGTTTTGAATGCTTTTATCTAGAACTTGAGGCATTTTTGACGCTTTTTACAATAATGGCATCAGAGCTTCTGAATGAATTTTCTCGTATCTAATATGATCTTGTTGATAGCTCATCCTGTGTGAGGTTTGGAATGATAAATGAATCTACTGAAGGTAGGAGTCAGATTGTGGAGGGGTTCTTGCTCTCCGAATTGATTGGATTAACTGTTCAGTGGAGGGCAAATTTAGGGTCATGTCTATGACATGAACCCTATTTTCGATGAATGAATGAGGAGGGATATTATGGGATTTTCTGATCAAAATCTGACTCCTTTTGTGATACCCACATGTATGGGTAAATGAATTGGCAATTGACTAGCCTAATTTCAGGTCTATTGAACATTTCCAAATGAAAAAAAAATCTCTATATGTTGCAAGACAGTTCCTAGTCTGATAGTTTCTAGTCTGATAGTTTCTAGTATTCGTTTGTGCCACGTCTATTATTGCTGTGCTATATCTTTCTAAATGTACTATGGAATTTTATTTTAACTGTTCTGTATAAACGTTATGCTTTTTGATGTAAATATGTTCATAATTATTCAGGGCCCCATGGAAGACCACTACTTATTGGTGAATGGGCTACCCTGACAAAAGATTAGAAATAAATAAATAAATGAATACAGGATTTAGATATGAAAGAGCTTTTTATCGATGCAAAATCTTATTCTCATCTTATTTTTTAATACAAATTATAATCAATTCATTATAATCAATTGGTTTGCAAATTATATAGCAAAATAAGAAAATGCACAAAAGGCTTGCAAATATTCTAACCCATAGAATTCAATATTGATTGATGTGTTTTGGCCCTTGAATTCAACTGCTAATTTCAAACTTGTTCTATGTGCATTGCCAATAACATTCAAAGACTGACAGCATGTCCACACACAAAACAATTTATCCCGAAACTCTATAACGATACGTCGTATAAAGAATCATCGTATAAATTCCAGGGTGTCCACACACAAGAAACGTCGTATAAAGAATCATCGTATAAATTCCAGGGTGTCCACACACACAAGAAAGTAATCCCAAAACTCTACAGCAAAATGTCGTATAGGTGCGCAGTTTGCTACTGCGGTCAAATGGAAGCAGAAATGAGAGGTCAGGTCTCCTTTCACGCGCGATCCGACGTTAAGCCCCGCCCAGTTAGACTAGTTCCGTCCACACACAAAATTTCCGTGATTAAGCGTGATTAGGCGTGATTAGTTATTGAGTTCTAGTTCAAACGATGCCCAAACCTGCGTTTCGTTATACGACGTTCGTTATACGACGTATCGTTAGTAAGCGTCCACACACACAATTTCATCATATAACTATCGCGAAACGGTATAACTATCGCGAAACGGTATAACTAATCACGCCTAATCACGGAAAATGTTGTGTGTGGACAGGGGGTGAAATTAGCCACAGATTGTGTGGATTACTGTGTGGCCTCTTTGAATAGGCCCAAGGGCATCAGATTGGAGTTTAGAACCACTTACAGAAAGGAAAGGTTTAATAGTTTGATAACCATCAGATTTGTCAAATACTAAATAAAATATACATCTTTGTTTGTTTTCTTCAAGTCAATGACCTCATACTGTAGTGTACTAATTTTTCGCTTTAAGGGAACATCATTCCTTTCTTCTTGTTAATTTTATTTACTATATGCATGCGAAGTTAAATGCTAACTATAATTTTAACAATCTTTATTTTTAGTATTTGGTTTGCAAAATTGCATTTAAGGAGTACTTAAAAGGGGAAGTCCACCCTGATATTAAGTTGATTTTAATATATAAGCAGGCAAATGAGAGAAACAGTTCAATGAAAGTTTGATCAAAAACCAGTTGAAAATAAGAACGTTATGAAGTTTTGAAAGTGCAATCAATCAAACACAAATTGGCAACTCTGTGATGTATCTTGTGAGGTCCTTTCATTTACCCTGTACTAAAAAACTTTTTAAAATGTATATTTTCCCTTGAGAAAATTGTCAATCATGCATTCACCCTAAATACAATACAAATATGTTTTTATACAACCCCTGTATGAAACAAATATATTCCGTCATCAATAACTAAGAAATGAAAGGAAATGAAATTTTCTGTACATAGCAAATTGGAGAGCACCTCGCATGATACGTCACAGTGTTGCCAATTTGTGTTTCACTAATGACAACTTCAAAAGGTCATAACTTTCCTATTTTCAAACGGATATTGCTCAAACTTTCATTAATTTGTTTCTCTCATATTTAATATCAGTGTGGACTTCCCCTTTAATATGGACAACTTCTAACTTGGTAGGATCATGCTTGTACACGTCCATATCAGCGAATACATTGCAAAACTCTCCAAAATCTGAGATTCAGGTGATATAAAAGAAATTCTCAAGTATTAAACTTTATTAAAGATTTTGCATATGTAACCATGTTTTGAAATGAATAAGCTCAGATTCAATTTGATTTTGTTAAAGTTACAGTGTTATGGTGTACCTGAAATCTAAATTGACCATTACTAATAGAAATATAGGGTGGGTTTACAGATTGTCCCCAGCATAACGTTTACCGAATATAAAGTACAGGGCGTACTCCACTCAAAATGTCATTGTAAATAGACTTAAGCCGAGCCTATATTTTTCTTGACAAATTGGTCTCAAGCAAACCCAGCATGGGAGTCCATTAGTTAGTGTTGGTAATGTCGGATGGATTGGATGTATGGCTGGGCTGGGGAATTCCTCCGTATTATGACTTGCATGTCTGGCTATGGAATAAAAGGGAAGTTTTTTTGTTGGAGGGAGGCCAAGTATAACATAGACCGTATAGGATAATTGGAGATTGGATGTGGTTTGACGTTTCCTAGGGTTCTTTGTCTTTTTTGTGAATGGGGGGAACTTAGTGTAAAGATGAAGGAAATCAGCTGGGTTCCCGGTCTTTCTATTGAGTACATGTAAGGAAGTGAACAAGAGGGTGTAGGTATTACTGTATTTGTGTTTTTTATACAAATTATGGGTGATGATTATCAATGGTTCATGCACATTTTTTTCTATTTAAAGAAGTAAGGAAGTGAAGAAGAAAGTTTGTTAGAACAGTGTTTTATACATTTTATGTGTTATCAATGGTCCAATGCCCCTTCTGTCTCTACATTGTGTTTTCTAACACATTCTCTATTGAAAAATGTTTCGTGAAGGGGTTGGGATAAAGCGGAAGATTATGCATTGGGCCAATGCTTCTTTTATTCTCTATAACCTTTCTAAAGAGATTGGTAGACAAGAGGCACTTCTATGGCTTCACACCACCCAAGTAGATGCTACAAAGGATTTACTATTTGGTATTGTAAGGGAATTATTACTTTTTCATGATTTGTATCAAAACAATCCTCATCTGCCCCTGCTGCCCTCTTCCTCCTCCTCTTTCTCCTCCCCTTCCTCCTCCCTCTCCCCTTCCTCCTCCCTCTCCCCTCCCTCCTCCCTCTCCCCTCCCTCCTACATCTTGCTTCTCCCTCTTCCCAGCTCCCCCTCTTTGCCCCCCTCCCTGCTCTCCTCTCTGCCCCCTCCCTGTTCCCCTCCCTTTTCCCACAGATATCCTCCTCCTGTACATCTGTTTTCTTCACTTGTTTACACTTTCCCACTTCATGGAAACTAATGTTTTCTCTGCAATACAGGACAGAAAGTCAAACACGTAAAGAGCTCTTAATGTTCTTTCCTCTTCCTTCTTGATTGCTTAACATTTCAAAAGTGCAATCTATACTTCAGATAGCATTCCGTAATAGAGAGTTTTCAAGGCCTTTTGAACAGTCTTAAAGGTGAATAATGTTACCTACAATATTTATTCAAAAGACCGATTCATGATTGTTTGGTACACATGACAGTCTGTTAAGTTTAGGTCTAGGTCATAGTTTTAACTTCAACATTACCTTGTAGTTAAGGAACTTTTACTCAAAGTACAACTCTTGAGTGATCTTAGATTAATGCGATAACTACGAGTAGCAGGGTGTCGTAAGTTATGTGCTGTGCGGAAGCAATTAACATCCAGGTTATGCCAACTTGTAGTTAAAATGAATGCTTGCCTGGCTTGTAGTTACAATAGTTGAATACTCGTTCCAATTCCGTGTGAACCTTCATTATGGTAAGTGGGTTTCTTTTAAATAACTTTAAGGTTTTGCTTACTTAAAGTGCAAAACTTCAGATATGTAGCTTGCTTTGGGAAATGGGGATGGGGTGGATGGAGGGCATCAAGCATGAGTGTGTAAACATATTTCTATCGAAATGTGAAATATCATAAATGTATTTTTCACCTTTTGTTTAACCTGACTAACACTCAGCAATAGAGTAAACATATGAAATGGTTAATTGGTCATGGTAATCTTTAAATGCAAACTTATATTACACTTTATGAAAACGAAAGAAATAGAAAGTTGACCTTGTATCTACTCCTATTGGTCATCATGTGAGCTATAGGATTTCCAAATTGTGACAGGCTGACTTTTTAGAACAGACATAAAAATCCTGTGCCTGTCTCGTGGATAATCTATTTTTCATGCAATTGTCCTTTGAATTGACAAAGAACAATTGTAGAATTACTTCACAATCAATCGATGAGAAAAGAATACAAATTTGTCATTTCTTGTAGAGATAAGAAAGGATATGTTTTGATGTGCACAACTGTGACCGCATGTTTTGATAAGTCTGTAATAGCTTCCTGAGATTTTGTACTACATCCTTTATTGTAGCCACCAACCCAAATTTCTATTTATCTTGTAGGTTGTTTTCTTTGTTTAGAATGAATTGATGTTGTTGGAATTGTTTTTTCAGCCTTGTCATATCTTTTATTGTTTGTTTCAAGAACAAGTGCACTGTTGAGGATATTCTACTGGCAATTTGAACGAAATAACAGAATTTCGAATATTTTTTTCCTTTCAATGAATTTAACACAGAAGATATACATTTTCATCTCAATCATGATCTTTGGTACCTCGGGCAGTGTCTTATAATTATCTTAACTTCAAGTTTCCTTACATCCCATTGAAACATAAAAAGTAAGCATTTCAATGGGATGTTGGCAAGCTTGTACTTACTAAGGTCTCATGAAACAATGCCCACATTACTGATGAAAGACTATTTGACTTTTTTAGATTTTCGGTCCATGGCACCCATGCAGTCCAGGTCACTCTTCTTTAATCCCAATCACTTTAATGTTTTAGTAGTTCATCCTCTGTAATTGGACTCCTATTGTGTTATATCAGTCATGCCCTTCATATAAGTTATTTCATATGATGTTGCCTCTTCCAACTCTGGGTATCCTGTGGTATATTATGACATTCTTTGAGAACTTTGTGCCTCATATACTGCTGGGGCTACATGTAATTCCAGAGGTATAGATTTTTAATGCACATAGCGGTATATAGGGATACATGTCTGTTCTCTACAAGTATATGATGATAATACTCTTGTTTTTGCAAAGTGAATATCATATTAGGATATATAACATCCCTCCTGAAGTGATGTAATTCCAAAGTAGTTTGAATTTTTTTGAAAATTATCTCTCTAGCTTTTGAACCCATTATATTGATTATAATTATTGAAAATATTTTATTTTAGGAGTTCCCTTTTCTTTTTCATCTTAGTTGTAGTAAACATTTTGTTAACTGTTGATGATATTTGATAAAATCTTTTTTACTTCCCTTTCGCTCTACTCTACACAACAATTTGCTTCAAAACATAATCCTAGGCCTTAAATTTTTTTTTGATGCAGTGTGATTTCAAGGCAACAGGGATTTTTTTGCCAGTAACCCTAGACATTTCCAGTCGATTAACTTGTCTTTGCTTTGTTTTGTTCCCTTTTCTGCATGCAACCCATGCTTGGTCTCTCTACCTTGACAATGGCTTCATCACACTAATGTCTATATGTGGGACTAAATTACAGGTGAGTGATTTCTTTCATATCAAACTGATTGGGGTTACCTTACACAATGGGAAGAGGGCAAATTTATGATTACTCTTCTTACCAAAACTGCCACATACATCACAAATATACTTCACAAAATGTACAGATAATTTCCTGCTTTTTCAAAATCTGCCAAAGAAATCCATTCCCCCTAAAACCGTCCTGAAATTTACACTGCAAGCAAAACTGGTTGTTACTAAACTATGGTTTTTATGCTGTTTAAATGGGCCTATAAACTGTGTATTTTAGATACCTTCATTTTGGGTAACCTTGACTGGCATTTGGTACAAAAGCTAATAGCCTGACACCATTGCTACTCATTATAAAAACTGCAAGGTACATAATAAGCCACCATGTTTACTTCACATCGCAAGAAGTTGAACCGAAATGCCATGACCAATTGGGCTTGTGATTGATTTTTTAATGTGCTGTAATTAGTTGACAAATGAAATGGATCTGCCTTTGGGCAGGTGTATGCATATAGACATACATTACAGACGTGGCAGTGGAAAGGTGATATCAAGTTCAAAATAAGTGAGAAGTCAATTTCAGCCCTTTAAATAGCTTTAATTATATAAGATACATTTATCAGTGAATAAAAATAAGTATGATGACCCACCTTATCCAATTACATTGTCTTTGATGGGTAATTAGTTTGTTTTTGCCACTCTTCATCCAGGTGTATATTAGATTGGTTCCTGGTAGCAAGAAACTCCATAAATGACTGGGCAGACTATCATGGCAATTAGCTATCCAAATAAAATTAAGATGTTTTATCTTTACAGGAGCAACAATGTATAAACCCAAATCGTCGCGCGGGTGGCAGAAGGGCGTAAGCGCGCGAGCGACTCGAAATCTACTTTTCGAATTATCCGCAATTAAAGATTTGTTTTATATTTAAACTACTTTTCCGTGACGAAAATTGGTTTAAAACTTAAGAGACTAATAGAAATGTTATAGTAGAACATGGCCACAATTTTTTTTCGGAAATAAGTCAGTTTTATAAAAGTTTGAGGTGATTTAGTGCTAACGCCCTTCTGCTTAGAGCATCATTTTTTACCTGAAATTGAGCTAACGCCCTTCTGCCACCAGCGACGAAATATCATCGTTATCTTTGTAGGGAATCATCATTGTGATTATAGAATTCACAATGTCTACAAATGTAAACAACATCCATCGGTCTTTTATAATAATTTGTCAGTTTGGAGTCAGAAGGGAATCAATTCATCATTTTACCCAGAGTTGACGCCTATCTAGCTCCAAACAGACGATATCACATATTCCTATAACACTTGACATGGTAATGACTTATGATCTTCATTGCCCTTTCATGCTATACCTACATGTAATAAATACACCTCATTTCACATACAAAATAACAAATAAATGAATAAATAAGGATTACATTTATTTTTTAATGATGGGAACAAATAAATGATCATTACCATTTGCTTACCAAAATACTTATTTGAAAATAACTTACCGAAATGTTGACTACTTGCTGTGAAACTTTATTTAAAGAGGAACTTTAAAAAAATCATATATTTATTGCCTACAACACTTATGGCTAATTTGTAGAATTCTGTGATAATCTATTGTTGATCTTTACTGTAACTTAAGATGGCAATTAACATGGTAATGGCAGCCAAGCTTGTCTTACATTTAACGAAAGAGCAACACAACTACTTGTCCTACATCTCCATTTCACATCCCATATCGACTGACTAGCTTTGAGTATCATCAGTCTTATTCAGATGCGACAAAATCAATGTCGCTTTTGTGCACCAAGGAAATAGGCTATAACAAACCCATGGTATAAACAGTGTTAACGCACCACTGAATCTCCTCTAATATACATGTATGTACAGGGTACCCCCAGTGATGTTTGAGTTGAATGAACTTTGCATATCTTTAAATGAGTATTGAATATGTTGTATTCCAGGTTTTAAATAGATATAATAGCACTCTTATTGGGTAATTCTGGTATAGAATTGTAGGGTAAAATCAATATTTTTGACAAAAGTGCTAGGCTTGTCTCCTCCCCAATTATCTCCAGCAGTGTTTGATGTGACGTATAAAAAAGATCCCCTGGACAAGATGTTTGTTTGAAGGGGAGGAGAAAGAAGGGGGAGGAGAATGGGAAAGTTCATGTAAAGTTTAGTTTACTACTAATAAAGTCAATTCTTGTTATCATGTCGATCATGTCTGTTTTGGAGCCAGAAGGGCATTAACCCATATACCTTTATACAGTGATATTGCCTTTCTGGCTCCAATTTCCAAATGGACAAAACACTCATTGTTACTTTACCTGGTGGCGTATTCTATACTGATGGTCAAGGTTTGCATGGGGCTTACATTTCAATAGACTGTTTTGCTGCACATCATATATTTTGAGACCACAAAAAGGAATTGATGCATTGAAATATAGACCAAAGTCATTCAATGCCCATAAACAATTGAAAAAGCACTAAAAGGCCTGAATATAGCAGTCAACCCCAAGAATTTTTTAATTTTGGTTTTTGGTTGTATATATCTTCACCCTCTTGCTAGGCTCACTTTGCTTTATGAACAACAGGAAACAAGGTCAAGCAATCATTTCTTTTTCTGGTTCATAGATATCTTGATCACTATGGCGCCAATATTTTTATTTAATTGTCTCACTTCTCATTTATGATTATGTAACTTGTGTGAACTAAACTAATAGAATATTCTTTAAACGTAATAGGTGTCATTATAGTCACCTCTTGTGTCACTAATTACTTCTAAGTGCTACCACTCCCTGGAGTAAATTAGCAAATGACGCCCTTGGTAATTGGATATGCCCATATGATCAAAGGATGTTGCTTTTAAGAAGCAATTGTTCTTGTCATGTTTAGGCTCGCTGTATCCTGACGTAATTGATTTTATCAGAAAGGGCGGGACAGGATGATTTCATGAGTATTTGTTAGGGAACAGGTACTTAGTTTGGGATAAGTTTCATTTAATTACTGCATGTTAGCTGTGAAAAGAATCAAGAGGGCTCTGCAATAATTTTCTTGTGTACAACTGTAGAACCAGAAACTTTTAAGATGTCCATTTCTGTGGTTTACTAATGTTGGCCTTCTTGCTGCAAGAAACTTCGTGAATTGCAGAATATTAGTATTGTATTTATTTTGGAAGCATGTTAAGCTCATGAAATCAAGCCCATTAATAATAATACAAACAATTTATATAGCTCTTGCGACATAAATGTTTCAAAGTGATGTACACAAATCAAGATTATTTCAAGAAAAATCAATATTACTATTAAATGGAATTAAAATTACTTAAATTACCAAGAAAATAAAATATTACTAACATAATAAACAAATTAACATTACTTAAATTACCAAGAAAATCAAACATTAATATCATCACTAAAGAATTTAACATAACCTTGCAAAATTGCAAAATTCACAAGAAACTGGAAGCTCCTGGTTATTAGTATTACTAGAAGATTAGAACATTCCTAAACACAATTATAATATAATGCATCTTTTATTAAAAAAATCAAGACAAGTCACCTAAACAAAATTAGCTCTGGCATGGATATAGAGCTTATGATAACAGACAAAACAGAGAGGAAAAACTAAATCACTTGAAAGACAAGAGTGGAAAAAATATAGCATAAATTGAGGCAGAAAGAGCCCAGATTTCTCATTTGATTACATTTGTATACAAATATGCCAAGAGGTATTGGACAAATATGTAGTTGAGTGTTGATACATGCTCCCTATCAGTGAAGTCAGGGCAGGAGAGAATGAGTTTATAGCAATGAGGAAGAGAGAGGGAGAGAAAGAGGGAGATGAAGGCGAGAGAGAAAGAGATAGAGAGATGAACGAGAGAGTGAAGGAGTTAGGTAGATATGAGAAGGAGATAGAGAAAGAGAGATGAAAAGAGAGAGGAAGAGATGTAGGAGAGAGATTATGGATAGGGGATGAGGAGAAGGAGAGGAAGGGAGAGAGAGAAAAGGAAGGATGATGATGATGCTGAGTCCAGATAGTCTCAATAGGAAGGAGTTGTGGGAAAGCTAAGAAGTTTGCTGCTAGGGCTGTTATCGGTCTGGCTGTCGTCTGCTTATATGGCACCCACTCTAAGCTGATTTGAATTAGTAGGGAGAAAACAGTTTTGATACAATATTTCCTCTAAAATCAAAGAATGGAAAACAAAGCATCGTTGGATGAAACAACAGAGAACAAAAACTCTTTCTTGTTCTTGAAAGACAAACACAAAGAGGCCTAAATGGTTGGAACTGGCGTACTTGAAGTATCATCATATTGTATTATAAATATGGTGAAAATGAAAGTGAGTAAGAGAGAGAAAATTTTAAAGAAATGATCATGATGTAGATTTGTCCGTTTTGAAGCAAACAAGAGATTGATAAAGACAAGATTATCACAGTTATGAAAGAAAAGAAGAAGATTGGGGAAAAGATTGGTAGATTAAAAGAGAAAGTGGTAAGTTCAAAAGAAAACAAAAAAAATAAGTACATCGTTGAAGGGTTAGTAATAGTATTCTGTACAGTGTATGAGGTTGTGTCATGTATTTCCAATAGCAAAATCTTTTAAAATGCTTTAATGAATAATTTTATTATCAGAGTTGATATTTCACATAGGTAATGAGTATGACATTTAAATTTATCTTCCAAGTGCAAAACCTATTTCAGTAAAGGATCATCCCTCATCAAGTTTAGATCATATATTCACTTGTGAGGAGTCAGGGGAGGTGCCAACACCACCACCTGATTTATCACTTGCTTATTTTCTCACATCACACTCCATCATAACATACTTGGACATCTAAATTTTCTTAACCATCAGCTTAGCGCCATAAGGGTATTAACTCTGTGAGAGAGCTACAGTTAATGCCCTTTTGGGCTCTCAGCAGACCCTGTGAACTGAAGGATAGCATAGGATTGGTTTATGTCTGCAGTGCTTAAACAGTGTAAGAGAATTATGATGGGCAGAAGAGAATGATAACTGCTCGTTATTTATGTTGTTTTTACATCAAGGGCTATTTCCTTTTATTTGCCTCAATATGTCTTGTAAAATATGATTTACCTTTTATCTGATTATAATAACATGTCACGATAGATGCATTATAGATCCATGATAGATGTATACATTGTGTTTGTTATTATACAGATGTCAAGGTTAAAGACACATGAAGGTCATATGGAGGTACAACTCTAAACATAACTTACTCTGCATTTAGAATAAGAAGGCACTTAATAAGAATAAAAAGGCACTCATGCACCAATTGTGTCCTTCCTCATGAATTCTTCCCAAAAATAAAGAAATGTATTTGCTGTTGTCAATATTTTGTGTTTGTTGTGTGGGGTATATCGATTGTACACTTTTAGTCATTTCAAATGACACACAGCTACTCCTTATAAAGACAGAGAAATCTAACAAATTCTTTTGTCTTAAAAGCATTAAAATATTAAAATTTGCATGATCTTATGTATTTCACCACATGATTCCCATATAGCACTCCAATGTCTAAATGAACTTCTTCTAGATGTGAATTGATGAAGCCATATATTCAGACATATTTTAAGCCATGTTACATAATGGATGATGATTTATTTGCTTCCATGATTAAAGACATTGATCGCCCCCCATCTTCAGCTTACAATCTTGTTTGTATCATGGTCTCCATAGCAACTAAAGTCAAACATATGTGACTGGTAAAATAATTAAGTGGGGGGGGGGGTGTAAATTATTTTTGTTTTCTGTATTATAATATTAGATCACAATTCATAATACATGTACATATATCATTAGGGTATTTTTCATGTAATACACAAATGTGTGCCAACAATTATTTGAAGTCTCGTTACCCCCAAGATATATTTTTTTTGGTGCATTTCTGTAGAATATTTTTGTATGACAGAGAATTATTTTAAAAAATCATTCACGAGAAATACAAAATTTAATTTTTTGAGTATTGTGCTGTTTAGATGTTTGTATAGAAGCCAAGTTTGCTTGTGAAATGCAGCTATTTGATGAAAATTCCACAAGGATTTGGTATCTATTCAAGCAACAGGAAATCGTGTATCAATCTGAACAATGCCTGCATCAGATAAGAATAATATTTGGCATACATGGGTCTCTCCTATGAGTCGACTCCCAGACAGACAGTCACACCCCAGCATTTATGAATGAATCTATGAATGGAAAAACTTTATGAATGATTCTAGACCTATTAATGGGAAGGAAGGCTTGAATAGATATTGGCCGAGACTTCAGAGGTTTGTTTCGTTTGTCCTCATCGACTAGGGATGAATTGGGTTGCGGAAAGCGAGGGATCGGGGATTCAGTGGAGCGAAGTTCCCTGGAGTTCTCTGGAGACTAAATAGGGATCCTTTTATGAATAGATTGGGATATCTGTGATATACAGGACTAGAAATGATATTTATGAATCCAATTGTGTTGTTCTTTTCTTTGTAAATAGACTGAGAATTAGGGTAACCAGGTGCCTATTAGTCCTAATTAGACCAAACAAGCTAGCATAGAAGAAGGCAAATATAGATCTGTTTTGTCAAAACATGTTCTGGGATGGATATTTTTTTTATTTGGAAAGGGGCAAAGAAGAGAGGAATTAATAATATATTCAGCCTATTCATGGAGTCTGCTTTTGCATTTTGTACATGGCATTGATACTCTCTGTGAGGGACCTACACATTGGAGAATACGTGTAATATCATATCTCACAATTGTTGTAGCACACTCCTTCCAGTTTGAAATTTTGGTTTTCAAAATACATCATTTTATGATGGGAATGGAAAACAAGGTCTTTGTAATGAACCTTGCTCGCAGAGCCAGACCTGCCACAAATCATGCTCATCAGCATGTAAACACACACCACGGATCATCGCTTTTATCAAACACTTAGGACTCCATAATGCAATTGTTTTAGAAGAGAATATAAAACACCATTGGTCGCCATCGATCATGAACTATTCTGTGGTTGATTTGCTTCATGGTGCATTCATTCCACCTGTTAAGAGTGGGTGCTAATTGTGCTCTCGTGTGGGTCCGTGGGAATCTGTACCTTGTGTGGGACAGAGAGGCGTTGCGGTTGAGGGCAGCATTCGACCATGCTTGTACTCTGTTTTGATACGGTGCCTGGATGCAGGAACTTATGACTTTTCAGCACATCAATCAAATATAAGAATGACAAATAACCAATTTTCACTCGTTTTACTCCATTTTCATAAATTCTTGAGCTTTCATACCTACATATATATATATACCATACAGTTTCATAACTTTGATAACCAAAAACTGAAATTAGAATCAAATTCTAAAATTTCTATGAAAAAAGTATTTTTTCTTCTTATTGATTTATGTATGTATAAACATTCACTTGATTAATTTTTAAAATGTAAAAGCTCTTAACACTTTAAAATCAAATTTGGGCATCTTACTAGAAAGTAATCCTCTATCATACCTTGCAAAAGTTAATATCTATTTTATGAAATAAAGTCTTTCACTAATGAATTATTAGGAGATATTAGTACCTGCTATAATCTTCAAGCATACATGTACATAGTCCTACTAGTATATGAAGATATGTAGCCTTTGTAGGGTTTATATACATATATGATACAGACCCTACTTTGCTATAATAATTCTTTGATATGTCTCAGGTTGCTCCAGTGCTTGTTTTGTCTAGATTACAGCAGAAGGCATTCTTTTCACCCATTCTCTTCACTCATTCTCTTTTCAAAATCCTTGATCTTCATCCTAGACTCGTCGAAAACCTGGTCACAGAGTATTGATTTCCAAGCCTTATCCTCTCTCTATCTTCATAATACTGGAATGTGACATACCTGTGCAGCTCCTGCAGCCCTAAGAGATAACTGCATACTTTAGTCTGACCCTTGACCCAGCTTGTCCTGACATGACCTCCATTTGACCTTGGTGACCTGGGATGACCTTTTAAGTAGGCTACCTGATACCCTTGGCTCTGTGATTGCCAGACACAAGCAAGTGTAATGTCTGTAGCTAGCTTCACCAACTTGCAGGTGATACATAGTCTGGGTGTGAAGACTCTGGTTTGACTCTATCTTTAGCATCATCCAAGGTGACTGGTGTGGTTGAGCCAAGTCTACAACATTGATGTTCCAGATCCTTTGTCATGATGACAGGACAGTGTTTGTGCCTGCAGCAACCTTTGTAGGCGGCTGTTTTATGATCATTAGAATTTCAGAATTTAAACTTCATGTGAAATAAAGATTGTTTGTGTTATAGGTCTAGGCCTAGGGTAACAACCTTAGTTGAGAGAGCTAGACGGGTGTAAACTGAGCTACTTCTTACAGAGCAGAGTAAACATCATTTTGGCTCTATATTAACATGTTGATACCGATTTGGGGTCTACTTTTTAAATCCACACTATCAAATATGAAGATTAAACAGGGGACTCATTCATACAGACCCTCCAATTTTGAATCCATACCCCATTTGTAAAAAGTAGTTGTGGAGCCCTGTGTTAAGTCATGTACTTCATCACAGAGTTACTGCCCTTCTGGCTCAGAACATTCAATATATCTGTCACTTCTACCTCCTGTGCGTTCCTTTTTCTCAACTTCTTACATTTCTGATGCAGTCTAGATTTTCACTGGTTTTCTCTCGTAATTCAATTATTTGATTAAGGGTGAAAGTCATGACTGCTAGAGGCCATCCACATACCTCAACATGCAAACTTAACTATTTGGGCTTTTGACACTGAATACGCTTTCAGGATTACTTGGAAATGCAAACTGTATGTGGTGTACTTTTCAACAGAGTACAGGCCCATTTACACAGCCCAAAACAAAATTTTGAAAAATCACTGATTTTTGGGACTGCCATTTATACTACTGGAAAAACCCATGGCATAAGAAACCGTTGGTGTTTGCTCATTCTGTTTTGGGGGTGAGTAATGCTTATGTGCGACTTGTCGCTGATCTGCATGCAATCACACGGAAGCAAGGAGTGTCACTTGACCAAACACGGGAATCATTCACAGATGTTTCAAGAGCAGGCAATTACACTGCAAAAATTAGTGAAATTTCTGCTGGCGTTTAAAAAAAAACACACTCCAGAGGTGGATTTTTAAATTTTTGTTGTTGTATTATTTGCTGGTAGTTGCTTAGCAACTACTGACAAAACACCGGAATGAAAAATCTAAAGTTGATCTGATGTCTGGTACTGGTAGTTGTACCCAATGATGCCCTCCTTGATGTGGTATTCCAAGTCCAATATCAGAGTGCTGAGATGAAGTTTTGTAGTCTTGTGTCATAAACAGCTAGCCTGCTGACCCCCTTCTTGGTGTAGTTTGTTGGCCTTGTTGAAGGGGATAGAGTGACTGAGAGGAAAGTCTTCACATGTTTAGTTGATAGTGTTGTACAACCATCTCCCTGATGTAATGATGCACTCCCTGGCCTGGCCATGGTGATGAGATGAAGTTGGTAGTCCTACTGAGCGGCTTTCACCCCCTTTTTGGTTAGGTTTCATGGTTTTTAACTGGAAGAAAGTTGAATGCCCCTTTCACATTTGGGTGGTTAGATGAAAGAGTTAGAAACTGTACCTTTTCTGTGTGATAATATTCTCTAGATGTGCATTTAAATATGAGGATATTTTCTATCCAATCTTCTTCTCCTTATCCTAGCATTTTGTGTGGTCTCTTATTTTCTTCCATTCTTCTGCCTTCTTTTTTATTTGAATGTTGGTGATATTATGAGGAAACTTGGAGGTCTAATTTTAATCATTTGATTCCTTGGATGATGTGAATGGGTCTGTTTTGGGGGAGAGAGGATGAGGGGACTTTCTTCCAATCCTCAAGAGGATGAGACCTCAGCAGGGAAGAATGTGGATATTGGGGTCAAACCTAGGAGAGCTTGTTAAGGAAAATAACCTGAGCTGTCCGACCGTTCAACATCAAGTCCAGAATTATATACAATGTTGACAAATGACAATTGGTTTGAAAAGTGTAGGAATGTTCCATCTATTTTATTTAGAATTAGAAGCTCAATCATACCAATTAATTAATTCTTTCAGAGCACCCTTTAATGGGTCCTGGATCAACACAGGTTGGTATAAAGGGTTTAGGTACTCTTAATTTGAATGGCTGCTAAAAGTCTAAAAAATCTTTTTAGCTGTTTAAATGTTCTTGCCTCTAGGGGAATGTGATTTAACTCTGAATCCTGACTCATTTTTTTGACCTTCCTGAATGAAATTGTATAATTATATTCTATTTTTGAAGTCTAACTTAGAGTTTTAAAAACATTGTTAATGTATCCATGGTGACTAGACAGTTAAACATTGTAATCATGTTACATAGGCGCTTATCCACCATCTAAATCGAGTGATTGATTTGGTTTCCAACTATATTGTATAGAAAGGGACATGTATATGGACCACCTCATATTGGTCCACCATCCATGAAGTCATTTAATTCTATTGAGACTTGAAAAACTACAATATTGGCAGGAAATAACCTAATTTCTTCTAGTTTGATTTCCTGCAAGAAAATGTCTGAAAATTTTTGTAAAAATTTAGTACCTTGAGACTTTCATTTCTCTTGTCTGCATTTAAAATGTATAAACAGTAGACCCATTTTTTGTTTATAAGATTCCTAACAAACTATAATTTCCCTTAATATATGGAAGCAGTGACTATACCTTGAACTTTAAGTGCTTATTAACTTAATTGATGAAGATTCATGTGTAATCATGTAATGTGACTTTGTTGTTGTTGTTGTTTTAGGCAGGACATTGATATTGAAGTGCATGAATTACAAGAAAGTTGTTTACAGTATTGGCCTTTCCTGGGGGTATTGTGTACTCTGATGATTCACAACAAGAGTAATATATATTTGTCAAATATCCATTCCCAGATGTAAGACCCATAACAATGAAGTATATTCAGTAATGCCAATATGATCAGACATGAGCTCTAAACTTGAAGTGATATATTGGATACATCTTTATCAGACAATTCAAATGGAACATAAATGCCTTTGCAATATCTGACACATTAATGATATAATTTTATATTGTACACATTTTGGCTAGTGAGAAATATCAGTTCATAGCGTAGGTAAATGTATTCTTTTCAAATGAAGACAAGGAGGATTTGTTGGGTTTCTCAAAAGAACGATGTCCTATGAGGAAACAGAATCTTCATACTGTATAAACCGGAATGCGTAAAGATTAGCTCATGCAGTTACATCCTTTAACACGAATCCCATTATAACGATGGGCATGTGGAGGATTTGTTGGGTTTCTCAAAAGAACGATGTGCTATGAGGAAACAGAATCTTCATGCTGTATAAACCAGAATGTGTAAAGATTAGCTCATGCAGTTACATCCTTTAACACAAATCCCATCCTTTAACACAAATCCCATTATAACGATGAGCATGTGGAGGATTTCTGAGGTTTCTCAAAAGTACAACGTCTTATTATGAGGTAACAGAACTGCTCTAGGATAATGAACTTAGAAATCCTACACATATGAAAGCATGCTGTGCACATTATATAGAAGAAAATATTAAAGACATACAAATACAATCATGGGTTCTTCTGGAGACACCATTCTGTTGTTTATCCATAAATAAGAGATGTTATCTGTTATCTTAAGTGGACTTTTACCACAGACAGGTCTTATGTTATGTGCACACCCTCCACATCTTCAGAAGAACCACCCCATAATGAAAATTCATCATCATGAATTTCTCACCTGAATGTTAATCTCTTGCATTTCAAAGTGTGCAATGAGTTTTGCTGTACCGGTATGCTAGATTTTGTACATATATTAATAGGTGATTCCACCAAGGCTGGTATAAGTGAAATGTGATGTAGTGCATGGGAAAAATCCTGAGGGTATGTCTGGAACTTGTTTGAAAGAAATCATTGTTTCAGACCAAACCCTCCTTCCTTTTAATGCTGAAAATTGGTGAAATCAGGCTTCGTTTTGGAAGAGATCGTGCAGAATTATGGAGAGATGTGGATAGACAAGAGGTCTATGGGAACCCAAGATGTGATGACATACAAACATATGGTCATGTTGGGACAATGTGGCATAAGGTATGTGATGGAATTCATTTTGGAAGAAGAAAAAAAAAAGGAATAATGGTGGACAGAATGAGACAGAATGAAACAGATAATGATGTAGTACAAAAAGGTTTATCGATTGAGAAAGTTTAGAACAGAAAATAAAAGGTTTGTTTCAGAACAGAGAGAGGTGAATCTTCTATTTTTGTCTACCGGTATGCAAAATCAAATTTAATCATCTCATTTTCTTTTGGTACAAGATGAAAGTCCATCATAAAGAGAGTTTCGGGATCTAGTTCTTCTGCTTACAACTTCATTAGAAGGCTCGATGTCTCAGTGGTAGAGCAGTTGTCTCATAACTGAGAGGTTCCAGGTTCAAAACCAAGTCGATGCACTAGTGCCCTTTGGTAAGGCATTAATCCTCATTACCAAGTCCCTTGGAGAGGATTTAAAGCCGTCAGTCCCCTGGTTGCTTACTTACAATACAAGCAGTCAAAAAATCAAATCAAACAAACTTCATACAACAAGTGATTGTACAAAATAAAACATTTTATCAGCTATGATAATAATAATAATCTCGATTTACATAGCGCTTAATACGGAATACAGTCTCTAAGCACTTTACAGATATTATTACCCCGGTCATTGAATTCATTCACACACAATGTGCACCATCTCCACTCCCTGGGGAGCGCCTTAATTAATATATCATAGAGTCAGTGCCCCTCTTGCTCTTATCATATGATTTCTTGCATAATTCTAATACATAGCTTCTTTTTGTATATGCACCTAAACATGTATGGGCTTTTGAGTTGAACTGTACATGTTTTATTGGTTGCATGTATTCATACTTAATTTAGAGAGCAAAAAAGTTTTTTCTCAGAGAGAGTAGGCCCACGGTTCAGTGCAAAATGGTATCAAATGTCTGATAATAATGTGTATACTGCATGAACACCTTCCAAACGACCTAGTCTAAGCCTTAGGTAATTGACTCGTAAGAGTCAATTAGAATTACTACAGATTATAAGTTAGAGAGCAGTTATTTGAGATTCCATCCATAGAAATAAGGAAGCAATTAAATATATTGATCCCAAGGGGGATTTCTTCATTAGCAAATAAAATGCTTAATCTTTAGAAATCTTTTAAAGATTGAAAAGAGCTTATTTGAAGGAGTGTGATCCGACTGTAATAACATTGTGTAAACACTTTGCATGGCAAATTGAAGAAATTGCTACTCTTACATAAGATGCAGGCCTACCATTCTATGAACCGCAATGGCTCCTCGCTTCAAGCAACTTGACCTGTTGGAGCCATGATGAAATGAGGTTTTCTGTTGCTCTGCTGTCAATTTCTGACAATAACAAAATTCTTAACTCCAACCCCTGGACCAAACACTTAACCCTAACCCTAACCCTAACCCTAACCCTAAACACTTAACCCTAACCCTAAACACTTAAACCCAACCCTAAACACTTAACCCTAACCCTAAACATATTATAAAGGCTATTTGTAACCCTAGCCCTAAACCTAATCTAAAGACCGATTGCAAGTATTATCTCTAAAAAAGTCATCTAAAAACCAATTGCAACCCCAACCCTATATCTTAGGCGAAATGAAGCCCAGAGAAAATGTCCATTTACCAGGCTGACTTCATGCTTTTCATTTTGAGCAAGAAAACTGAAACTTGATGAAGGGTGTATCACTTGTCTCTTCATCAACTAAACATGAACATAGAATGCTGATGAGAGATGGTGAGCATTATATTATATTGAGATAGATAGTCTAGTGTATTACACTTACATTTTGTATTTCTTTTTCTCTCTAGGCTTCTGATATATAATTATTACTTTTTGAACAATGCTCTGTAATGTTTTCAGTTTGTTCAATTTTATTGAACCGCATTCATTTGCCTAAGGTAGATGTTTGAGAGGTGAAAGCTATATGAAATTTAAAAAAAATATATATATTGATTTTCTGACTTCATGATTGCATAAAAATGAGCAAAGATTTGACCGAATGCCCACCCCTCGATGGCAATAGTTCACAACACAGTAGGCTTCTTGTGTCCTTTGATGGGACAAATCTTCAAAAGACCCATGTTTTTTTTATTGAGGTTTATTCAAATGGACAAAAAAGGGATTATCCGTCTTTTCCTTCCATCTGTTCCATCTAACGGAGCTGGACAATGGTGATGATATCCCAAAGGAGGGGACTGGGATGAATACCCCGAGACCTCAACAAACCACCTTTTGTGTCTGTTTCCGACTCTGCCATGCACATCCTTTTCTGCCCTCCTTAATAAAAATGGATAAAGGATTATCCTGTTATTAGTGCAAGAAAGCCGTTCAGCTTGTCAGGAAGATCCCTTTTGAAATGAGGTGGGATGAATCTGATAATGCAAGGTGATTTATGTTATGTCAGAGTAAAAGACGGGTATTATGTCACAGCTGCCTTAAGCCGATGAGAAATACGCCTTAGGTATCCCAGATTTAGAAATGCTTGCTACTTATCTGTCTGGTCATTCTTGCGATCAGTTCTGATTAAGGTATTGAAAGCTATGTTCACAAGAGACCGTCATAAGTTTTAAAACACTATACTTATAAGCAGCATCTAACAATCCACTAACAACGATAAAGGGGTCACATGGGACTGAAACAATGAGAATTCCAAGTTAATTACAAGCCAAGGAAGGCATTCATTTCATTTACAAGCCTGATCTGGCGTGGTTTCTAACTTTGAGTTAACTTGAAGTTTCATAACCACGAGTGCGTCTGCACGGTCCCTAACTAGAAGATAAATTCAAAGTTTAGAACCATGACCTAAAATTAAGGGACAGTCGTGTGAACCTCACTAAAGCTAGGTGCTGGATGGAGCGAAGGATGAGACTTTAATGACATCCTTTCAGTTTGTGTGATCTTTGGTAATCCTCATCGAACATGCTGTGTTTGAGAATGGGTGCAATTAAGGTCGTCAAAAAGGCAGACATATGAGAAAGCGCATCCTTTGAATAGGATGTATAGTGTACTAGTAGATTAAGAGTATGATCCATGCTATGATCCTGAAGTACAAATGAGAAATACTTGTTTGCTTCAGTTTGAGAATAATACAAACAAGGGGTTTGATGACAAGGAAGCTTGTGAAGGTGAATTGAAATTGATTATTCGTGTAATTTAACATGGTGTTAGGGAGTTAAGAAATTGTTAAGTAGTTGAAGGAATCCTCACCCGCTTAAATAAGTGTAGGTATGCTGACAGATGAGAAATCATGAGAGTGTCTGCATGGTCCCAACTACAAGATAACATTGACGTTTAAAATCACAAGCTAAACTTTAGTTTGGAGACTGTCATGTTAACTTAGCTATTAATGAAGATGTAACAGGGCCATTTGGTTTGTTGGTCTGTCACTTTACCTTCTTGGGAGGCTCTCATCACATACATGTAACTGACTGTGATGGATGACCAGTCTAATATTGACTTGTCTCCATCATGCACCTCCTTCAAAGATTCAAGTGTGTAGAGTTCCTTTGTAGAGATCCGTTGTGGTGAGTGTACTCGTCTCAATGCACTTCATCATGACCTTGTGACCTTTTAAATCAACTTTGCTGGGGGTCCTTAATGGTTTGTAATAAGTCTTGGATATCTGTAAATGAAATCCAAAGATTGGTTCATTAATACACCTCTTTGGAAGAGTAAAGCATGTAAGAGTTCTTTTGTTGTTAGTGGCTGGGTATACATCACTTGTACTCATCTGCTTCACAATGAACTTATGACCCTTTTTATTCATCCTTGCTGGGGGTCCTTTATCATCTCAAGTAAGGCTTGGATATGACTTATTGAAATGTTTAATAGAGATCATAAAAGTCATGTTGGAGTTCAGATTAAAAGTTATAATTTTAAGTGATTTAAAAAAACTAATATTTACTCCTATTCTAGCAACATTCTTCACTTTCAATTTCCCCTGTTCTTTCTTTAGTGATGTTACAATATTCATCTCTTTTTATGATGAATAGATAATGTACCTCCTAAGCAAGCATATGAAGTATGATCTGAAGGCACTGGTGGATAGGAGTGGGGGGGGGGCAGGCGCGTAGCCAGGGGCGTTAGCGGCCGCCCAAACGTTGGCCAAAAAAAAGAAAGAGAAGAGAAGAGAAAAAAGGAAGAGGACGTAGGAAGAAAAAGGAGCACGGTACAATGAATCATCATCATCCCTAAAATAAAATCCTGGCTACGCGCTTGGGGGGGGGGGTCTCAACTTGCTTACCCTCCCTTTAGGAACTTTTGAAACCAAAATGACATATCTGTACCTTCACTAAACAACTCCCCTATGTGCCCCCCTTTTTTCTCCTTTACTTAGGTGTTGGCTTTTTTGTGTGTGCTTCTCAACAATTTTTAGGAATATTGTGACCCTCTTTTCCAAAAATCACGGATTTGCACCTGACCTAAAGATACGCCCTTATAAATCACTGAACCTCGTCCCTTGATACATAATGTTCAAATACTTCGTAATTTCATATTGTGTACATGTGGAAACTCTCAAAATCATCTGGTATTTTGTCAACAATCAATTTTGATCAAGAATGTTCTTGCAGTTGTCTTTGAGTATGAGGTGACTCTCCATTAGACCAAGCAAGCTCTAGTTATCAGACCAATCGGGGCTTCTTGAGAAAATGTTCAGACTCTGAAGTTCCATGTATACACAGGTTGAGCACTCCCTACTTGTTTGAGGAAATAGCTCGAGCCAGAGAGCATTTACATCAGAGTCATAGACCCGTTCTCATTCACATCGTTGGAGCAGTCTAACTAAGACCCGTTCCTCAGGAGCGGTTCTTAGATGAGTGAGAACGGTCAAAGTGGTCCAGGAAGTGGACTTCTGGACCGCTCCAGAAGACCACCTCGGGAGGTGGTCTTGAGGAACGGGTCTTATTAAGAGCGGTTTGGACCGCTCTAACTTGCAATGTGAACGGAAGCGGACTTTGAACGGAAGTGAGATAGCGACGTTCCGCGCGAAACATGTAGTACGGTACATACGGTTTGTATTCCGCGGGCAAAAAAATTGACCCGCTGACCTGAGCTGCCATAGCAACAAGACCACTTTGACTCGTGGAGCGGTTTGAGCCATAAAAAACTGCTCGGAGTGTGAACGCTCGCAAACCGTTCCTCAAGACCCGTTCCTCTGGAGCGGTCTAACTAAGACCACTTTCAAAGTGAGTGAGAACGGGGTCATAGTCTGAATGCATCTTCAATGGCAAAATAGCCTGCTCATTTGTCCAAATAGTGGAAATACTTTCTATGATAATCACATTCATTAAAGAAATTCAATACTGGGTCTTACTTTGATATCATGAAGGCAAAAGAGATAAAAACCTCTATTTTCATCTTCTCTGCTAATAAGGCTTAGCTAAGTCTGTTTGGGCTCATTTCTGTGGAGCAGAATAAATGGTCAGTTTTGAAAATTTGGGCTAATGGCGACCAGCCTATTGTGTGTGGCACCTGACCCAGAATGTAGAGCATTCCAGACTAGACTCTAGTATGTCTCAGGTTTCATTATTAACTCTACCGCTTATGAATCTCATTTTTTGCCATAAAAGTTCTCCTTTTCCATTCTACAGTTGATTTCATAATATTTGGAAAAATACATTTGTGAGTTTCTACAGTCTCGACTCTGCCAACATGAATGATTTTATGTTGATGATAATGATAGAGACTTTTATTACACATAACATAATTGGGAGGGGGATGCATGAGCTGAGTCTGCATATTAGGCATCTACACTTTTCTGGGGGCTTTGTTTTGTTTTGCCAGTGCTACCCAATGATTCCAATCTTCGGGGGAGGTAAAACGTGACCATATTACACCCCTCACCCCAGCTCCACCCACCCATGAAGGGGGTCAGAATGATACCCCCAAATGAATCCACAATTTACCCCTTACAGGTAAAGTTGAGTACTGGTCACAAAATTTATATTAACAACATTTTTGGATACAAGGAATTCAGAAAAACAATTTGTTTCTATTGGTTTTCAAGTTCCTAAGAAAACTGTGTTTTGTAATTTGCTTGCTTCTAAAAGTGTTATGATATATTTAACCTGTTGTTATTAATACTTTGAGGTATCAAATAATTTAGAACAATGTCAGGTTTTGTATTAATTTACAAATCCAGGATGGAAAATGATGCTGTATATGCTATTTATTGCTTGTAAGAGCAATATTACCAGGAAGGATATATTGAATCGAAAGTGGAAGATTTTATTCTTGAAGCGGACTCAGGGGTGTTTAGAGGTGAAACTCTGTGACTTGTCTTTCTGCAAAGGCCCTTTAGAGGTTCCATGATTTATGCCAGCTTTGTGGAGTTTTGAAACATTAGTATTTATTTGGAAAGGATGTGGGTTTTTGGCTTTTCTTTTGATGCACCCACATATGTGTAAAGTGATAACTGTTCATTTTGGGATTGTGTATGGCCTGTCTGATAAACAGTGACAGTTTCACAAGTTCTCGTATATTTACTGAGCTGTACTTGCAAAAAACAGATACATTATGGTCATGTAAACAGGTAGTACAATAAAACTTTCTTTTTAAGGTCCAGTGTCAAATTAATTGTCTATGTTGAAATGTAAAATTACTTTATGGTTAATTATCATTTGATAGTCAGTTAAGGATTAAAATTGAATGAAGCATGGATTTAATTTGAATTTCATTGGGTAGGTCAACATGTTCAAACCAGTACAAAATAATAATGATGGGGTGAAGACAAATAGCCTTCCAGACACTGAGAATGATAAAACACACTTTTGAATGAATAAAAGCTAGTTTTGTTAAATTGACATAATGGACTAAAATGCATGAAATTTCTGAACTCTGTCATAGGACTTGAAAGTAACCCTTCCTGATTTATTTTGTTATGACAAAGTTATTAAAATAATATTTTGATGAAATCTAGACATGGTACCAGCCATCATTCAACCATTAATCTTGGTGTCACCCAAGAATAGAAATGAGTCCCATCTTCATTACTTACTAATCATCTAACCTGACATGGAGTTTGCTGAAGAGCTCTTGTTAACATGCAATGTGTCATATCAGCCACATTCTCTAATAACTTTCTGCATGCTTCGAGAAAACCCCAAATGATGGAAATTGAATTCCCCAAGGAATATTTGGTGGTTGAAACTGATAGGTCATTCCAGGAATCCAAGTCCAAAGAGCACATTAATTTGGCAGTATGTCTGATATTTGAATCTTAAAGGGGAAGTCCACCGGGATATTATCTTGATTTTAATAAAAGCAGAAAAATGTGAGAAACAAATTAGGGAAGTTTGAAGTTTTGAACAATTATCAGTTTCTATTTCTAGAAAGGTAATTTAAGACCTTGGTAATCAGATTCAGCTCCCCCAAAAGCTCTTGTTGCTAAATTTACTGGAAACCTATTTCATTGAATTACCATTTAAAAGTGGGCCACATGCATTAGCAGGACCAAGTTATAATACTGAAGAAAATATGTAGGCTTTCAGTTTCAGTTTCAGTTTGGATTTTATTTTAATTTTCAACACAGTACCAGTATGTTAAATATATATAACTATCGGTACATTAGCTGATTTAATTTTTTTTTAAGTATTGAAATACCTACATGTACATTGTATCTTCCATTTATAATTTATTGCATTTTGATTAATTTATGTCATAAAATATATAAGATCAAGCTGATCTAACAGTGACTTGGGCTTTTGCCAGAATTGTATGTATTTCAAATGACAGATTTATGTATTTGTGTATGTTACCAGCACCAGTAGTAGCCAAACTCTAACTCCAAATTGATGTCATCCCACTAATAGGTTGTCATGGTAACTAACACTGATGTGTTCCACATGTAGGATGCTATTTTTCTTAGATGAAGAAAGATGACACAGTAGCCTTTATTATTTTGGGGGAAAATTTTTTCAATTGAAGTTGAAACATGATTTGAAAGAGATAATTGGTATTGAAAAATTGAAAAATACCCTTGTAGAGAGACATTTCTATTGTTCAATTTCGGCTTCCTGATGATTCTTGCTTTACTCTGATGAGTGCAAGACAAAAAGATTAAATTGTGTTTCTCTTTAGTGATTTTTGAACATCTCTTTCATTTCAGTCCATTACTTTTTTAATCTTTTGAAGAACACTACATTTATTTCACTCCATTTCTTTTTAATCTTTTGAAGAACACTACATTTATTTCACTCCATTTCTTTTTGTCACTCTGTGCTTGTATATAGAGTCATGAAATACTTGGGAAGAACACATAAGATTGTTATCATTTCTCTATGCTTCTATCTATTATTAGACATGCTATAATTTGCTGATTTTATGAGTGCAATCTCAAGTGACCCCTATTCTGAAAATAGAATTAAATATAATTGAGAAAAAGAAATTGGGTATGATGTCTTACTTGAAGAATGTCTGTGGGTTGAAGAAGAAAAAAAATCTTCCAAATATAAACCAATTATTTCAGATTCTTTCTAACTTTTCACAACCTAAGCCCACATGATTCTCATCAAAGGTGATTATTGATAAATTCCAGTCTGATGACATCATCATATCCTAGCAAGAAATTGATACAGATCATGGAATTAGTTTTGTGAATTTGTAGCCATGCATGGCCTTGGTCTTTCAAATGCAAATATTTGGCCAACTTCAATAAGTTTTAGAATTTGTTCTTTACCTTGGGCTGTAATTTGCTTGCTAGATTTTATATGATTTCTTATCAATTCGTAAGAAATTGGCTCTGTAAAATCATCAAGAATGAGCACATTTTTGAATCACTTTGGAAAATTTTAATTAGTCTTAGGTTGGCTTTCCTTGGTGCTGCCTGTTTACAAATTTGAATTGTGTGTATCTTAGAAACAACACAAATAACAACAAGGTGTTACCATGGTTACAATGATACATAGACTTGCAGTGAAGTACATACCTCAGTAGTGCAATTGGGAACTAGAAATTGTACAAGTGCAACATATCAAGTGCTACATTATATGTTAAATACCAACTCCATAATTCCATATTTATAGATACATATTTTGTACAAGATACAAAGAGGGATAGAGGAGTTTGCTGGGACAAATTATAAATGGTGCAAGTTGAACTATTTCTTGAGGTGTGAAAATGAATCCTGCCCCATTCATAAATTTTTTCTGCCACATTTCAGAGGGTTGGCTGGGTGTATTGTAGACCCAGGGGTGCAGGCGAAGTTGAAGGTCAGGCGCAAAATTGGTCCAACTAAGTCCTCCATCATACCCCTTTAAAGGAACAGCGTTCCCCTTCATCTTCTTTGATTTTTAGAAACAAAATATTGCACAAAATGCAAAGTCTATCATAGTGTTCCTCTACCAGGTATGAAAGTTGTCGTTTACTATGTAATGATATATTCTGAAGTAATCTGGATAAACAGCTAATATTCAAGGGGACTGGAAACTTTTATAATATTTAATGCTGTTGGGAGTGTTCCAAGTTTGCAAGGTGCAAATATGGAATTTTGCGCTTTGCAAACTTCAGGGTGCATGTATTTTTTGAAAGTTATGATATCAGACTTAATGTTTTGACAACATGATAATGTTTCCTACAGTCTCTTATATTAATATTTGGATAAGGCATTATTGGATCTTTAAATGGCTCAGCCTATACTCTACAATTCTCATTTTCTCCTTTAATATGTTGGGGCATAAAGAGCCCAAACTGTGAAGTTTTCAAGCAGAAAATTGAGGTTTCATTGTACAGGTACTGTGATTTGCAAGGTGGGTGTTATTATTTTCCGTCCTGTTGCTTCTGACACATTACTTGAGTAAAATGGCATGACATGGCTCTAAAGGCAAATCAAAATATAAATAGTTGGTTCTTTCATCAAATAATATTGGAAGAGCTATTAAAACTGCTGGCAGAGAGAAGAAAAGAGAACACTGGAGATGCAAGGCTGTTTGTGATTCATTCTGTGTGATATGAGTTTCTGTCACAGATGTGTATATTTTTGACATCTGCATTTGATAGGCATAATTTATAAAGTGTCAGTTTTACATGTAATGCGGCCTTTGCCTTTATATTTATTGCCAACCATTGTTGTATTGACCAATTCAACAAAATTGATAATTCAAATGTAGGACAAAACATTTATAATCGTGGGGTCGTGTAAAAGAGGCAGGAATTAAAAGGCTAATTTTCACAACCTGGTTGGAAATGAATTTAACATTTGTAAAATGCAAGCTTGTTTTACAAATAACATTTATTTTACTACTCTTTGAAAGTGTGAACGAACGCAAGCCTCATCATCCTTCCCTTGTTTAGTGTTTCAACTGTAAAGTTCCTTTTGAAAGACAGGTTTTATGTTTGTTCATCCTCATCATGTATTAGATGACTTTTTATAAATGTGAATACATGCCTGCTCTTCTTCTCTCCTGTTTCATGTTTCACCTGAGATATTCCTCTTGGAAGATAGTCATTTCTTCTTGGTCATCATAATTATGAGCCTAGCTTTACACAGTCATTTCTTCTTGGTCATCATAATTATGAGCCTAGCTTTACACAGATGTCAATAATATTATTCCAGTGTGTGTTTGACTCTGTTGCAGGCTGGAATGATTATTTTTCTACTCTACATATTTTATAAATCTTTCTTCTCTTCTCCACCTAGCCTGATTTCAGACTCCTGGCATTTTATATTTGTCTATCTGCACACTGCGTAGCAATAGATAGGGCAATGAAGTACAGGAAAATAAGAAACTATTGCAAATTTTGCAAGTGCTACAGATTTGTTGTTTATGAAAGTTTATATCCCCTAAAAATTTCAATTTTTGAGCTTGCAAAAGTGATATTTACAACTTTAGAGAGTGTGAATTTATTTATATCTTTCTTATTGTTTCATTTCCAGAGAGTTTCTGGTTTTACAGTTGTCAAGAAAGAGGAAATGTTAAAAGAGTTTTAGTTGAGGTTGAACTATATAGAGTGTTTATATTTATATCTTTTTATGACATGTTGACAATATAGGGGGAAATAGTGAGTAAAAAAAATGAGAGGCTGGTGAAAGCAGAACAATCTTGTATAGCCATAATTCTTTTTAGAGAGAGAGAGAGAGAGAGAGAGAGAGAGGAAGAGAGAAAATACAAGGGGGCATTGGGGAAGGTATAAAGTATGCCAATCATTACTTCTTGTCAGAATATGCTATAAATAGAAAATGATGTCATGCCCATGACCTCTTGCCTATCATAGCACCTCTCCCCAGTTTGATTAGGATTCCATCTGCTGATCTTTCATTGCATCTTGAGTCATTATCTCGGCAATACAAACAATTAGGATAGTACACCCTTAGTACTTACAGTATATGTGACAAAAGTATTGGAAAAAAAACCTTTTATTGAATTACAAACTGGAACACTGGTTTCTCTGTTTGTTTGAGTCCAAGAATCCAATGTAGAATCAGGATGGGATATTCTCCACTTTGTGTCTTGCTCATGTCATCAGAAGAACCTTTTTTCTACCATAAGATATTCAAGAAAATTCTAGTCCTTAAATAAATCTTAATGTGTCCTCAATCTGAGTTGTAATGAGCTCTATTATTCATGGGGCTACAATGTCTGAAAGCTTTTTGGCAAGCATGTAGTAGACTGACTAGTGTGAGGTTTCCTTTAATTTCTAGAAAGTCTTTGTGATTGTGTTAATAGTATGGGTTGCTTTTTGAGCAAATGTGAAAAGGGATGCAAAGAGGGACACATATAAAGAACAGGTGAAAGAAAGATCACGTAAGAGAGAGAGCGAGAGACAAAAAAGAAGAGAAAAATAGAGAAAAGAAGAGGTTTGCCAGGTGTGGGGTATAAAGGAGCCTGGATAATTGGAGGTGAAGGGAAGGAGAGGATTTGAAGAACTTCCATGAAAACTTGTGATTGATCATAGAGCAGAGCTTCAATATTTATTTCTGTTTGGGATAAAACACAGCACAAACCAAAGTTTATGGGACTTAGGGCATTGCACTATTATTACCTCTAAGAGAGAGGTGCAGATGTGTGATGGAATTTCCTTCTCCCCAGGGACATTTTGATTAATATTTTTGACAAATGTTGCTGATAAAAGAAAGAAGACTCACTTACCCTGCACCCTGCCCACATGAACTTATCAAACAGTGCTTTTCTTTCATTTTTATTTTTAAAAAGCATTTGTGTCATACATGTCACATTTACTTTATTGATATGTGTATGAATTTAATATTTAATTTATTATACATCTGTGAAACTTCCAGTATTGATTATGACCTTGTCAAATTCAAGGCAATCGTTAATGCATGTAACTCATTGTTGCTTTCTTTCTTTCCTTCTTGTTCATGTTTCTGGTATGCCATGGCATCGTTTCCTATTGGACATTGCTCTCCCATGAATTTTCACTGTATACAGGTAAGTTGATAATGATGATTAGGATGATGATGATGATGATGATGATGGTGATGGTGATAATAATGATGATGGCGATGATGGTGGAGGTGATAATGATGATGATGATGGTGATGATTATGATGAAAAAGATCAATGTTAAACAATGGTAAAGGAAAGTTTTATTTTCCAGTATTTCTTCTAGGTTTTAAGATTCAGAAGAGTATTTATTATACAAAAGAAGATTGAATTCTCATGAATCTCTCTTGATTTCCTCTGTAACATTTTATACTTTTTTATCATCATCATATAGTTCTGCAAAGAATGTTCATAGGCTTATTTGATTAATCATCTTTTAGCTTTTGTTCATGAATATGAGGTCATAGTTTGACACAGTTAGTAATCATAGGAGAAAGATATGTATGAGAAAGTATGAGATATTAATTCACATTCCTTTTATGGTAAAATTGAATGTGAGCAAAGGAGTGTTACAGATGTGAGAATTAATGTTGCAAAGTTCTCACCAGTATCATGCTTCGATGATTTCTATGCCAGAAAATTGTGTCATTTGTTAATATCCTTGGGATATGTGAAGACTATTTCTTGTCTCTTTTCACTTTTTGAAATTATTTTCAAAATATATATGCCACAAAGACTGAATTCATGCATATGAAAAGACTTCACCAATCATCTATTTGAACAAATTTCTGCTGATGTTTGACTTTCTTTTCCATCCCTTTTGTCCATTGACAGGACCTTTGTAATTGAGTCTGATTCTAGTTTACATGTGTTGTTCTGGGTGACACACCATTTCATAGAATCATTTTCAATTTCGACTTAAGTCCAACAACCTCAATTGCAAACTGTGGTGGGTGTTATGTATCGTCCATTACAGTGTTGGAATCACCTAAATGACCAATGATACAGAAACGTGAAAACTCTGATGCCAAGACAGAGGCAGGGGAGGGGAAAAAAGTGGAATGCACTTGGCCTGGTATTGATTTCGTGACAACTGAACACAATCCTTTGAGCATACAGAGGTTGAACTTGTGCGATTCTTGACTGTTGTTCGGTTGTTGGGTTGTTCATTGGTTAGGTTGGAAGTCACACCATTTGTCCTGCCCCTAGCTTCCCCATGTTTGTTGATTGTGAAAAGAGAGACGTTGATCAGTCTGGCTTGGGCTAATGTGTTCACATTGCCAACAATTTCAAGTGCCTCCTGAAAAAAGTAGTTTCAATATTGTACTGTATCACAAAGAGTATAGGAACAATACAGTGAATGGGAACATTGTTTTTGCATTCAGGAATGATGCAGTCTCTTTCAATTACCTTTATTAAATCATATTTCTAAGAAAATTATATTTTTCAACAAATTTCAAACCGTTTTTCCCATTCATCCAGGTTTATTATTATAACAAAACATTTTCATTTCAACTTCCAAAATAACAATTCCTCTTTTGTCACTAGAACTATTTCAGGATTTATTGCTTGGCAAAACTCAATTGAGCTTCCTGTAGAAATGCCTTGAGCTGAAATAGTGTCTAAAACATGTAGGGCCTATTTATGAATCATTTAATACATTTTGGATAATAAATCAATCTAATGCTATATGTCCTACATGGAAGAAATATTTATTGAGAACTTGGAAGTTGACAAGATTGAAAGTCAGCATCAATTGTTCTGAGAGTGATAAGGGAAGCCTAGAGTTTTCACACCCCAATATTTATCCCACACCTCAAATCATCAACCTTTTCTTCTTCTCCGCTTCTTTTGGCATACCCATCCCTGTATGGTTCCGTCACTCCGTCCCTTTCTTTTGAAAGAAAAGTCAAAATACATATTCATCTCAAATTGTTCACCTTTTTTGTCATAGGAAACCTTTCCCACTAAAGTCAAAATATCTCAAATTGTTTACATTTTTTTTCCAACAGTACTCTGATCACACTTTACAAGTTTATTGTTCAAATAAAAATTGTGAATTTGTTTTTTTATAGGTTAGACTGCATTGGAAATTCACAGGTTTCTATTATATGTTTTGTCTGATTTACTTTTCAATATTTGATAGTATTGACTGAGATGTCAGAAGTGTGCAATGTCAACACAGAATTGCAGTCATGTCTAACCTTTAAATTCAGGGACTCCAGTATTTATCTTTCGTTATGATACTAATACTATGCACATTTAAGTCTAGGAGACATAGGTTTGCAGCATTGTTTTCATTTTACATAATGTATCTGACATGACATTTCTTATCCTCTAAATCATATTCTATTATTGAAATCATGTCTGGAAGTGATATATAACTCCTTGTTCCAATTCTAGACACTATAGTGTCACACAGTGTTACTGTACAACATACAGAATAGTTTTAAGTTCATTCTGCCAGTCACTGCATTTGAATGAGTAGAAGAAACCTGAGCTCATTAATAACAATTACAGCAGCGAAATCTAGCATCTATGCTTGCGTCATAAGAGTCTTAACGGTGCTAATGTCGTCTGCCTGGCCCGACAACCCAATTAGTGATTCGCAGAAGATATAAACGAAAGAGAGAGAGAGGAGGAGGCGCTGGAGTTTTTCTCCTGGAATGGGGATGATTTCAAGTGGTCATGGCATCAGATGGCTGAGGGAGAATGATTTGGGTCATTTGTTAAGGTTTTTGTTTATTAAATGTCTGTGTTTTAAGATGATCATATGTGGAACTGCACTGGATTGTCAGCCAGTATGTAGTAGTATTAGCAAGAGTCATAAGCATATCAAAGCAAGAGTAGTTGTTTTGTTTGGGTTTATTTTTCTCTATTGTATTGATATAGATAATTTAACAGTCAAACTCTGTTTTCTACAGTATAAGAATGAAAATGAGTAGCTTCTAAAAACAAATGAAAACAGGTAGTTTAGGTCACAATCATATTACCAGAGGTCTGATTTACCTCAGAGTAGCCAAAATTACTCTTCTTTAGACAGGTTAGGATAACTATAGGTTAGCAGAGATGCCAACCAGTATGATTTTATCGTATTTAGTACGATAAAACAAGTGAAATACGATAATACGGTATTGCCTCTTGAAAATACGATTTTTCATCTTTCAAAAAAGGAAGATATAAACCGCAGAATCGCATAGAAACTTGTACAAGTAAACCCCCAAACCCGACTAAAACGTTGAACAACGAGCCTAATGGGCGGGAAAGACGCGAAACCGGCAGCTTTACAATTTTCTCATTAAATGTTAATGAAAGAGCAAACATTTTACTGTCCTATTCTTATCAGTAAAACATTTTTCTCACATTTTACTGGCCAGGAGCCAACGGGCCAGTGGTAGTGTCGAGTTTTCATGAAAATATGATTTTTCTCTCAAAAATCGTGAATTAAAAAAAAAAAGGACATTCAGTCTGTTTTTGTGTGTCAAGAGGTTGGCATCTCTGGGTTAGGGAGGTTCTAGCTATTTATTAATTAAATTAATACCAAATGGTGTGCTTTATTGCAACTTTAAACAACAAACAACTCAAAATTTCAGCTTTTGTGATTTTAAGAACCCTTTAGATTTTAATATCAATTGCTTTGTCAGCAGTTTTAATATCCATCATTTGGTACATATAAGTCGTGGAACTAGCCAAAGTTCAGCATATTGTTCATAAAACCATTCATACAATACCAGTACTTTCAATGTGTGGGAAGCAGAGGGAATTTAGCCTCATTTAATCACAGATATCATTTTAGTTTTGAATGTAGGTATATCTCTTTCTCACAGAGTGCAGATAGATGGTAGGCTGCATCCATAGAAAGCTCATTTTCTCTTCCATAATCTCTCCATAATCAGACTTTCGGGAGCTTTCATATCGTTTCGCAAAAGGAAAAAAATAGTACAAGTTGGATGTATAGGTCACCAAATGTCACTGTGACCACCCTATTAATAAATGTAGGTAACTAAATATTGTTTCAATTACTCTAACATATGTTGTGAGTCTGCAATGTACTTGGCATGTGGCGAGTCATGTGATTCTAATAATGGTCGGCTATTAATTGGGATGTATTAAAGAGTAATTGAATGGGAGCATTTATTAGTCAAGGGTTATGGTTTAACTACTGTCCCTGGGGTTATTTTTGTTGCAATGACCATGTTGTTCAATGAAAAAAGCAAATTGCTATTTCTATTAAAAAGTACTGTAAATGCAGAAACTTAAAAGTGCATAAAAGCACTGTGAATTTCATGAGTGGTCCAGATTCACTAAAATTTCATCCAATTAGATGAATTACTGAATTACAATACTGAGTTTTGTTAGTGAAAGTTCTTCTAAATAAAGTAGTCAATAGAAACTTGTGAAACGTTTTGGGTTTTAGTATACGCATCCATGGAGAGGGGAAGGAAGAAGATATGAGATGGAGGAGTATATAAACAAGAGAGAGAGAGGTGGTGGAGGGAGAGAAGGTGGGGGGGGGCAAGGAATCAACTAAAATCCTTAAGGATGAGACAGAAGAAATGGAACACAGATGTATAAAAGAATACAGAGATAGACAACAAGAAAGAAGACAAAGAAAGAGGGAATTGGAGAAAAAGAGAAAAGTATGAAGGTATATAGATTGTTGGAGAGAAAGACATAGGCCCCTGTTACACATGCATCAGTTTTTAAAGCCGGCCCCGGAGGAGGCCTCACGCCTGCAATTTGAAGCCACCTCGAGATCATCAAACCCCTGTTACACATATCTCGGGCCCGCAATTTTGTGTCTACACATAGGCCGGCCTCACGTCGCCTTTTTACGAGCTGACGTTGGGGCGCACTCCAGATGGCAAAGCGCGCCCGATGTAATGTTGATATAATGATGATGGGTCACGGCACTTCCGCTTATAAGCCAATGCCGAGTCCACTTTGGTGTTACACCTACTGATTGTGGGACCGAGTCCGGACTCGGGCCGGCTTCAAACCACATCCAGAGGTGGATTGGATGGAGACGGTCTCAGTCCGCCCTCAGTCCGGCTTTTCAAAAAAGTTGATGTTACACATACGTCGAGCCACCTCCGGAGGCGGCCTCAGTCGTATTTCAGAGGTATGTGTAACAGGGGTCATACATGCAGCAATACATGCAGACTGACTTTTGTAGGTGTAAATGACTGGCAGAGACTTCCGATACATGAAGGTCACCACCAAAGTTCAACGGTGGGTGTTGCGGTTGCACCCCTCCACCAGGGGGTGAGGGGTGTCAGATGGGGGGAAAGGTGACACCCTTGAAAGTGAATTTCCTGGGTATTTGAAAACAGTTTATCCACTTTCTTATCATGATTTAGATTAAAATGCTGAAATTTAGAATAACATTGTGGTTTGAAGGATACCATTCTCTTGTTTCTCTAGAAAAGAAGTAAGAGTCTTGGGTTATACTATTGAACAAATTGAATGGTACTTGGTAGAAGCTGATGCTTCAATGGATTCAATGAAATTGTAGGGTGAGAGGAAAATATGGAAGACATTGAAGTTGATAGAGCAGTAAATGATGGTTTTACCAGAATAAGACATGAATGAGATAAAGACAAAAGGAGACATAACTGAGACAGAGAGAGAAATGATGATTTACAATAGATGAATTATACATAGAGACATGTTAAGATGATGTACAAAGAATACACAGAATTGGAGATTCACCTTACAGCCTTATTCATTTTGACAAATGTCTTGAGCTTTAGGTTGCCAAATCTAAGCTTACACCTTAATCCATTTATGTATGGAATCCCAGGATTCAATAATCTACCCTGGATATAAGCTGTGGTGATACCTGTGTCATCTCCATGTCTTGCCCTCTGTTTAACCCCATATACCAAGGAAAAGGCTTTGCATTTACCCCACTACTCCTAGCTCTGCTCCTTAATCTTCATTGATTGTTCACACCCTGCTGCCCATTTTCACGCTCATGTTCCCCTGCTTGGAAGACCCCATCTTCAGGACCAACGCATCAGACCAAGGTCCCCTAATCAGTTTAATGGTACCGAAGAACCAGTGGCTGACTTTATTGATCCTATTGTCGCGCTGGGGTGCATCTATTAAAGTTGTAAATATATTGGTAGGTTGTGAAGTGTGACTGGTATTGAATGGAATTTGGAAAGGTTTTAAGGAGGTGAGGTTTCTGCATGATGAGGTGCACTCGCTTGAAGAACAGGAATCTCCTATGCAGAGACTTGGACACACCTTCTATTCATGATTATATGAGTGGACCTATGATGTAACCATGGGGCACCCCCTAAAAGTAGATATGCTGAAGAAGAAAGGGTGAAAGATATAACAGAGTCATAATTATCATTCCTTGATGGATTTTATTGATTCTATGTCGAATAGACTGTAAACATGTTTTGTAATTGTACCTCTATAATTAACAGATGTAAAAAGGTGGAGCTTGGGGAAAGGAATTCCAGTGATGATTTCTTTTGAAGAACAGTAGTTGATAAGCTTTTGTCTCGTAGCAGAAATAATACTGGTATCCAGAAATAATATCTTTAGAGATAATAGGGTTATCTAATATTGCCCTTTGTTCATTTCTGTCCTTATCATTGCTCCTTTTAATATTCTCTCTATTTATTTCCCCCAAGTCTTCCCATCAACTTTAGATCTCCATATCATGTATTTCATTTTTATATGTTTATCTGCATGTTTGTTTGTCTATCTTGCTGAGTTTCTGTATCCTTTCTGCCCCCTCTCTCTCTCTCACTCTCTAGCTCTATATCTTTCTCTCCCTCATCTTTCTTTGTCATTCTCTCTCTCTCTCTGTCCCTCTCTCTTTCTGTCTCTCTTTTAGTTCTACTTATGACCAATACATTGACTTCTCAGTATGTTGCTCACAGATGTTTATCTGTTTTGAACCTATATCATTGTAAGATTTCGTATCAAAAACTCTTTCTGAATGAGTCCCAGCTTCCATGTACCTTCAGATTGCCTCAAGAGGGCTTCCCTTGGCCCTTCTTTGCTAGACCCTACTCTCGATCTCTCACCACTATGTCTCCCAACGCACCAAGGGTTCAAGCATCCCGACATTGGTGACACACTTTAACCCCTCCTCTCCTATCAAAGATGTTGTTTGTTCGGAGCCAGTAGGGCATAAACTGTGTGTAAAGTGATATGGGATAAGGCCCTTCTGGCTCCAAATATAAAAGCTGTCCATGTCGTTGTGCTTCCCTAGAGGTAGAAGTCATTTGTCATTCCTAAAGTGTGTCAAGATCCTACCTTGCATCATCTGATCTGGATGATAGATCTTTTGCACTTGTCCGGACAATATTTCAGAAATGCATTATATCATTAAGTAGTATGGGTAGAGCTAGAAGGCCATTAACTCTTTGTAAACTGTATGGGCTCCTCCTCTCTTTCTCTCTTTCTCTCTTTCTCTCTCTCTGTATTGCTCTCTCTGTCTGTCTGTCTGTCTCTTTATCTCTCTCTTATTTTCTCATTTTCCTCCCTCACTTCTCCTCCCTCACTACAACTCCCCCTACCTCCGTTCCTACCCCTCTCTCCCATTCCAGCAACATTACTTCAGTTAAAGCAACTAGAGAGAGCATAGAGATAGGTATGAAAGTAGATCAAGAGAATCGAAACTTTCAAACAAATATTAAAGGCTCCCCGAATCCCCAAGCCTCCTTAATCTCTTTCTGTTTCATTGCTTCCTCCCAGTGTTGAAGGAGATGAAAACCTTTGCTGAACCTAAAATTGACATTAAATTTGTCACCATTCTGTACCTCTTAGGAGCGCTTTTCTTCTTTTCTCCTGAACTACCCCTCTCTCCTACTGCTGTATATTGTGGCATTATAGAGCTTTTATGGTCTCTCACATCATCTCTTCTGACACTGTATGGATAGCTGAACAGAGTGACTGAATATATATATGCTACAATAGGCCTATCCAGATCACTTCCTCTTTTCATATGTAGACTTCTAGTTGACAATAAGGGGAGAGGAATCGTAAAGTGATGAAAAAGTGCAATTCATCAAGCGAGTTAGCCTGAAGACTTCCCAGAGGATTTCAAATCTCCTCCCAAAACATTGGCCATCTGTCCTTTGGTTTCCTTGAGCTCGGAAGGAAGGATTGTAAGACGATGAGAGATGGTCTTTCAGTAATTAAGAGATGAACTTCCAGGATATGATTTTTTTTTCTGATGTCATAGGAAAAATGGTTTCTTAGTCACTCATTAAGATATAGAAGTTTTTACTTTGTTTTAAATAGGAAGGGGAGGGGTAGCGATGATGTACATACTTTAATAGATATGTCAACATACAACCTATTTTTGTTACATCTACTAAGAGGAAGAACAGTGTTCACACTTTATGAAATGATATGCTTTAATGCCTTTCTGGCTCTCACCAGATGATATCCTGTAAAACAAAATATGGGCAGACAGGAAGGAAGACAAAGAGGAGAGAGAGGAGGAGGGGGTAGATAACACAGACAGACCCACAATGGAGTTGGGTAGGAAGACAAAGAATATGCTGAATACAAAATGACCCAAAGAATACCTCAAAGATTTGTATACCATAGCTACAATTGAGATATTGAAAACAGATTTCAAATTACTTCTTAGAGTGTCTGGTAAAATACAAATGTATCAACAAAAACTACCTGGGAACATCGGGTTCAGAATGGAATTTCTTATTTGAACCGGTTTATCAATTCCGAGAAATTAATATAAAATGAATTCATTAATATTGGCAAATATTAGCTGAAAACTAGGTAGTTATGCACAAGGGCTAGGAAATTGGGTGCGAACAGAGAAAATAGGAAAGATCCATATCTTTATTTTGATCAGCAAGAAAAGACTAAATGCAATATCTGAAGACAGCAGGCCTTTAGTATCAATCATATAGATAGATAATATATGAATGGTTATTGTATGAGTGGGATAGGACCAGACAGAGATGGGATACATTACACAGACAATGAAATTCAATCTTTTTATGGATAAATATCCAGGGCAATAATTCAAGTACGAGACTGACCTCTTCATCTCAATATAATCACTTACCTCTCCCTATCTCTCCCTCTCTGACTCTCTCTCTCTCTCCCTCTCTCTTTCCCTCCCTCTCTTTCCCTCCCCCTCTCTCTCTCTCTTTCTCTCTTTCTCTCTCTCTCTCTCTTGCCTGTATGTCTGTAATGTTTGTTTTCTTTATGTTGTCTTCCTTTCAATCTCTTTCTCTCATTGTACTCCCCAAGATCTTTTTCCTCGTCACTTCCCGCCCCACCTTTTCACCTTGTTTTCTGGCCCTGTCCATTTTACAACTTAGGCCTACTTTTGGAGACCTTTAACTGTTGTTTTGATCAATAATGAGGGATTATCATTTAAAAAAAAACCAAGACTGATTCATAGATTCATGTTAGTACGCTAAAGAGTTTGAACTGTCAGTTTAAAAGTGATAGTGTACCAAAAGTATCCATCAATATGAACAAGCACTCGAAGTAAATAAATGAAAGATCAAGTACCACTCATCACATCACCCTAATACATTCATGTTCTGATCATGCCACGGAAACTCTCCCCACAGCAGGTAGAAATTTGAAACGCCTGCTCATTACACTTCCTTAAATTGGCAGTAACACCATCCTAGCAACCAATCTTAGACACCCATTACTCATGTGATGAGGGAGGCCGTAAATCATACAAACCTTAGGAAATAATGAAATGATACGATTCCAACATCTAATCCAAATTGGAACAAATTGCATGTAAATTACTCTCATGTATCCATATTTTTCCAGCTTTCACATCTTTATTTCAAACAATAACATTATTCATGCTCTGTAACACACGTAATGTCAATTCAAACCATTTTAAGTGCGTTAGCTTTTCACTTGCCCCAAGCAACAGCGACCAGACTCAGTCACTTTTCCCTCTGGTTGCCACAGCGACCGCATCATCAGCTATGTGATGGGTATGAAAAGTTATTCAACTCTGGTCCTGAAACAGGAGCGATGTTGACTGGAGGCTGACCTCCCTAGAGCTGTTGATGTGGTAATTGTATCGTTCTCATCTTTCTTAGTGAGCTCAGTCCATAGGGGATTCTACTTAAAACATGCCATGTTCTTAGGTCATAGCAGAGAGAGAGAGAGAGAGGGGGGGGAGGAGGAGAGGAATAATATCTTGGAGATATGTTAGAGAAGTGATTTCTTAGTAATTTTATCTTATCATCTTCCTTCGCGAACTCCTCCGTAGGGAATTCGTCTTAAAACATTGCCATGTTCTTAGCAGAGAGAGAGAGAGAGAGAGAGAGGGAGAAAGAGAGATAGAGGGAGAAAGAGAGAAGATAGAGGGAGTGGAGAAAGGAAAGAGAGAGAGAGAGTAGTAGTAGTAGTAGTAATTGGAGTTCTCTTGACTTGTAACATGTACGTTCTCTCTGTTTTTCTGGCTGGCAGGCTGGATTGGGCAAGCAAAATTTTTTTCAAGGGATAGTAGATTTCATAGGAACTTTAAAGAATGCTGATTTTCAACAATTAAAATACATCAATTTGCTTTGGGCATGAGCAGAAGTGGAAAATTATTTAGAGTGAGTGAATGTTTGAGAATTTAAAAAAAAAAAAAATCAGATTTGTACGGTAGTGTGAACACAGCTCAAAAACTATTCACACCTCCAGGGAAATTCCTAGGAAATTGATTTTAAAGTGGACTCTGAATCTTCTATGATTTATGCTCTCCTAAAATCAATTTATTAAAATGACACCATCATTTCCCCTAGACCCAGTCCAGTGAGAATGTGGAGACGATGATTCTCTAAATTTCTCTTGTAATATTCCAATCGTCCAGGGTATTGACAGAAATCATGATGAAGTGTGTCCAATGCCATATTTGGCATTTTGGGACTAGAATTGAGCTGTTCTCAACTCATTCTGCTTCCCCCCTCTCCCTCTCCCCCCTCTCTCTCTCTCTCTTGTGTTCAAGACTGCATTTGAGATGCATCTTATTTTTAGATTGTTTCCTGGAAAGTTTTGATTTCATTTTTATCCATTATTACATACAACGTCGGTATAGACAGAGCCATTGATTAGAAGAGTTTGGCCAATCCGGTTTAAGTTGAGCACAATATGGCAAATTCTGCTGTGTTGGGCAAGCACAAAACAAAAGAATATGCTCCATGTTGTGACCAACTGAAACAAAGTTGGCCAAACTCTGCGTATCGATGGCTCTGGGTATAGAGACCCTTTTCTGAGATTGCAGTAAAAGGGACTGTTGATGCAGACTGGTTGATGTACTGGTACAATATTAATCTGGTCATGTTTCAGGTGTGATTGAGTGGTTGATCATCTGTAAACCACCTGTGTGTCCTTAGATTCAGGTCACTCAGGACACCAGACAGTTAGACCAAATAGGACCCATTCACACCAGCAAATTGACCCTCTCAATTAACCCTGAAAACCAACTGTTGATATCTGTTCAAAAACCTGCTGAAATACCGATGAATAAGATGTGTTGCTCAATATTTAGTGTCTCTTTTAGTACATGGTAGTTTGCAACAGAAGCATGCCCTGTATGGAATGAGCATCATCATTAGGTTGTAAATACATTTGGACATCTGATGAAAGTGAAGATGGAAGATAAATTCATGCTGATACCACTTGTCATAATTCTCCTTGTATCTATAATCCATAAAGTGTCTGTTCAGAGCTAGAAGGGCTGTAACAAAAAAATCAATTAATCAAATCAATTAAAGGTATTACAAAGTTTTGGTATGGTGTCATGAATTTGGTTCAAATGAACAAATTGGAAGCATATGCGATTTTACAATATTCAATGATCGTTGTCGCGGTTGAAATCAAGTCAAAAGTGATGAAATTGTAAATAATAAACTTTTTATGTTGTATAGCGCCCTCTCAAGACTGATATTACTTTAGCTTTAAAACAATGTTTCACGACTACAATCAACCGATTTGCTATTTCCGTTTGGAAATTATATATCAGAACTGCATATTCTGAGATTTTCATGGTCGCAGCTACCATGGAATGGCCTTGGGCGGTATTTGAAATATTTGAAATTTACCGGGAGCACCGGTAAATTTTGATTTTTCAATTTGCTCGAAAGCAGAAGTGTTTTAGGGGCTAAATTTTTTAGTGCTTATACTACATCCACAGGGGCATCCAAATATATCAAAAATTTAAAGAATTGCTATCTATCCAATTTCAAAATTTCTCAAAACTTTGCACTAACATAGCATTAATTATAAATCCAAGAGAAATTCTCAAGGCATGAACAATTTGAAATCTGGTAGTTTTCTTCCTGGTAAGACTCCATAAAGTCCAGTATTCCAAACCCAAGGCCTGGGATTTTGGATTTAAGACCTTAGCCTAGTTGGACCAAACTTTGATTGATCACAGTTACATAAAACAATGTTGTAAACATTTCCATGAAATTACCACGGGTCAAGTACAGAGATCAAGTTTATTTCTTCAAAATAGGCCATCTTTACAATGTACCGGTAGGTATAATGGAATAGGGCCGTGTGTGTGTGTGTGTGTTTTTTTTGGGGGTTGTATGTGACCCTCTCATACAGGCTAAATTCAATAACTTGCAACTAGCTTTTCAATAGAGATAGAATATTGAGTACATTGAATATATTTGAAAATCTGTATTGATGCTTCCTCTGTTGGAATTGTATCATTATTAAGTAGTTAATACACTTGGACATCTGATGATAGTGAAGATTGAAAATTAGTAATGGCATGGGGTGTGAAATGCCCCCCTTTGGAAGAAAGAGGGGTGAAGGGGTCGAAAGAGTAATTGTAGCTGGTGAATAGCCAGGGGGTCCAGTCCCTAATCAGTGTCACCCTCACCAGACCCTACTTCTCACCTCTCAATGCACCCTAGGGGATTGAGATCTCACCCTTATAATCACAGATCTTCTGTCCTGTTTAGACTAGATGACATTTGGATAAAACTGGTATAAAGAAAAATCGGAACACGAATCATCATAAAGTGAAAGGGGTTTACAGATTATTTTATGATATTGTATAGAGAAAATAAGAATTACATATAAAGAAACTAGTTTTAAAGAGGTCAGTTTAGATGGCAGCTGGCCAATCAGTGCATGCTCACGATAAGCCCCACACAGTTGTACCATTTCCATATGATACAATGTTTAGATCAGAACTGGATCTTGATTCTTTACCAAGTTTTCTTTCAAAACGAAGCTCAAACATGCATTTCGCTGTAAGATGTTTTGCTTTACAATGTTTCTTTATACGAAGCTCATACTAGAAAAAGGGTAATTACTTGTCATGTACATGTAGCTGCTGTATGATTCTCATATAGATGAATATATGATGAATTCTGGTAGGCTGAACGAGTAGGGCCCTAGGGGATTGAGATCGTGTCCTTACAATCACAGATCTAGGGCCAACACAAGTCAAACCTTGGTCCAGACTGATCGGTGCTAGTCTGAATTCTGCGGACCCATGTTAGGGGAGTTTCTCAAAAATCTGGCAATGAATGTTGCATTGTGGGCTAACTTCAGACCGTAGAGCAATAGAAACTTAAATTGTGACTACATATTCATACTATATGTGATAGATATCTAATTACTTTATTCTTTCTTTGCATTGCATCTAGCACTGTCAGCTGAACAAAGTTGTATTCTGAAAACTTTCACAAACTGAAATATTTGTCTAATACAAAAAAAGAATGATATACTAACAATTTATTTTGCCTGTTTATCTCTTGCTAGTAGGCCTACATAATGCGTAATTTTCTAAATATTTTCGTTTTGCAAAATGATATATGATGTCAATGAAATTTAAAGAGAAAGACCAGTTCTCGTCATGCGATTGCATTGTGAAAGAAACTTTGTGGAATCGATCAGAAAAGGTTGATCATCTAGCATATAAGTATTGGTGTGTACTGCAAGGTTCTGGAATCATCAAAATGATAAGAAATTTGGCCCAGTCTTGATAAAGTTACAAGCACTGTACACAGAAAGATGTATATGGGACTACGCGACCACGTGCGCGATATCTATTTGGTCCCAATAGATATAATAATTTACCAAATATATCAATTAGTAGGCTGTTTCCCGACTTTTCTGGCAAAATTTGTATCATCACGTATTAGTAAAAACATATTCTTTCACATGATTGGTAATGAGAGCTTCCATTTCAATTTTTTGAGAGAGGGGCGTTTCCAAAACTGGTCTTTGCCTTTAACAACAGATACAAAATTACAACTTTCAGATGAAGACTACATGTAAATTGAAATTATACAAAATAGTCAACTAGTCAGCACATCAGTGGTGTTCTTATTGATAACACAATTGCTTAGGCTGTGCTGCTCTAAAGTCTCAAACTTAAGACTACATGTCTTTTTTGAACCTGTAGTGTGGAGGGTAGGATGTTTAAGCCCCATAAAATTGGTATCAAATATCAAGGAAAAGCCCTAATTTTTTCAGAAGCCCTGGTGGTCTGTTTCCCTTCCTAATTAAAAGCTTCCAGTTCTTTGGATAAGTTGAGTGTGCAATATCAAGATGATTGGCTGATTGGAAGGTGAAAGTGACTCACTTTTTAATGCCTTTCAATTGTATCATCTTGCATTGAATCCTAAAAAGGGACTAAACTCGGACAGTATGATAAATAGACTTTTGTCTTTGACTTGAGATGCAATTGAAATGTAATGCATGATATTAGTGGCATAGCTAAGGGGGGAGTACAGGCTTGTGCCCCCTTCCCCTACATCGAAGTAAAAAATAAAAATAAATGAAGAGAGAGGAGGCAAGATGAATAGAAGATGATGTGACCCCCTCTCACACCATCCCTTTATTTAGATGGCCTGGTTCTTTTGCATGCCATCTCTATTGTAAGACTAATTCTTGCCCCACCCCCCACCCCCACACAAGTGCCCCATCAATGACTGCTCCCCGCACTTCACCATGAATGGTAATTTTTCAAAGTAACCTAAATGTACAGGCACTCTAGCTCAAGCACTCAATCCCTGTAAGCATTGCACATATTTGGCAATGAGACCTGACTTGTACTATTAAACAGGATCCATGTTGTTAGGGCACGATTATGAGAGTCAAATTGTCGTCCAAACAAGTCAAAGGTTTATGATGCAGGGTTGATGATAAAGGCCAAATGGGCGGTGCACTTGATTGTTGGAGAGTAAACTACTTCTTTTTATTTCTGATCCAAGTTTGTTTTTACTGCATTTTGGCAATCACAACAGACCAGAGGGCCTTGGAAATTGAAGGGTTTAAAGAGAGAGGGGAAGTCAAAGCGTTCTTTCTTTGCCTTTTCCACGAAAATTGCCCTTTCTCTGATCTGTTATACTTTTAAATATACTAGGATTTCCACAAACCAAATTAATTGCCATTTTATTTGTACTATTATTCTACTGATTATTATTTTTTCTTTTCTTTTCTTGTGTGTGTGTGGGGGGGGGGTTGCTTTTCTATTTGGTTAATTTACTTGCCCTTAATTTGTATTTTTTTAAACATAACAAGAATAGTACAGATATGAGTATAGAAAGAATGACTCAGTGATCTTGTTGGATCTGATCTTATTCATATCCTAGCAGAGATTCTACACTTGTGAAAAACAGTAGACCTTCACTCCATCATGCTGGGCCTTACTAGTACTAGCCCAGCTAATTCTCTCTACCAAATATAATTGTTATCCTTGTATGACATGAAAGAATATGACAAATGGTTGGCATGCAAAGAATGTGGAGAGAGTGACTACCCTTTAGAACCAATTTGCTTGGTGATGTATGTGTGGTCTTCGCAATGAACAAGACCATGATCACACCCTAAAATATGTTGAGGATTGTGTAAACATGGATTAAAGGGAAAGTCCACCCTGATATGAAGTTGGTTGTAATGGAAGCAGAAAATGAGAGAAACATGTCAGTGAAAGTTTGAGCAAAAACTGATTAGAAATAAGAAAGTGGTACATTTTTGAAGGTGCGATAAATCATATACACAAATTGACAACTCTGTGACGTATCTTGCAAGCTCCCCTCACATTTGCCCTGTACTAAAAAACTTATATTTTTCCTTAAGAAAATCTTTTATAATACATAAACAGAGAGAGAGAGAGAGAGAATAGGAAGAAGGACAGTATTGAGATGGAGAGGGAAAGAGAGCAAGATAGAGGGCAAAGAAATGGGGGGGGGGAAGGAGGGAGGGAGGGGCATTAAGGAGATTTAAGAGAGGTAAGAAGAGATAATAGGAAGAGGTAAGAAAATGAGAGAGAAAAAGAAAGAAATAGAGAGTAAAAAATGAAGAGACTGACACAGAGGAGACAAGTAGCGTTTATGTTTGGATAATGTTCCATGACCTTGTACTCTGTTTATATATCTAGAATATGATATCTCAAGAATATTGATAAAAATAATCAAAATGTGATTGCCACAGTTGTAAATCACTTTCTTTCATATTTTCATAACTTCCAAACAAAATAAGCTTGCAGATGTTTGCACTAAAATTTACTCTCATAAATAGCATATAAAGCATATTAAAAATACTTATGCCAACATTGTTAAAACCAGTTAATAATTTTTCATTTTAAAAATATATTTTAGTACACTGTGAAATTCATTAAACATAAAATAAAGTTTGCTTCAGATAAAATATTATGGATGAGCTTGATTTGACAATTGCTCATTTTTCCTTTAGTAGTCTATCATCTGTAACTGGTACAATGCTTTATTCTATCTCTGGAACTTGCCAATCATGCCAATTCATGCACATAAATCGTGCAGAACTGTGAAGGTCAAAAGTAACTTGAATGGAACAGAGAAAATAGAACAAAATTGATGAAATCTGTCATAATATGAGCTCTTAGCAGGTGTTAGTGAGAACAAGAGGATGACATAGGTATTCTTATCCTTTGTTACTTATCTGCTGATCTGTTAAAGCACTCTTTCATAACTAATTTTTTCAGTCTCTCTCTCTCTTTCTCTCTCTTTCTTGTTAAAATCTTTGGACCTTAAATCACATCTAAATGATAAACACAAAGCTGAGTTCACACTCATTAAACTTAATGAATTAATCTTTTAAAGAAAATAAACAAATTAGCACATGGTATGTATGCAAATGTATGCAGACCCTTGTTATTTTGATATCTCATGTCTGCACACAGCATTTCAAAAATGACCCCATAGAGGGCATCCAAATTTGTTATGCTTTTCATGTTTTGCAATTTTGCAGGATTGCACAAAAGTCAGGGAAGATGAAAAGCAAAGGTTTTGAGAAAATGTGGAGCAATTGGACATTTTCATGCAGATTTATAGCTATTTAGTGATATGAAGTTTAGCCATAACAAGGATCAAAAGAAAGTTTAGCGATAAAAAGGATGTAAAAAGAACATCTGATTTATGCACATCTTTCAAGCTGCCTACTTTTAATCTAGTAGCAGTTTCAAAAGTCTCTTGACCTGTCTTAAAGAGGTCCCTTTTAGGAGACTGAAATATTCATACAATTCGGAAGCGAGAATGGTTGTAGATGATGATCAGGTTAGAATCTTACTTGGTTTTGATTGTGGATCGTTGATAGTGACATGTCGAGTGACATGTCGAGTGACATTTGGGAAGATTTTGCTCCTGGTATGTGCTGGTACATGTGTGCATCAAGTATGAGCTGTATGAATTGGAGGAGCAAAAGATTGGAGGGTGGGGAATGGACTTGGGAGGGGGTCATTGCTCAAGATTTTGTCTATGTTTTGTAGGATGCATCCCCAACTTATTTGTCTCAACTCCATTTTGATATATCTTTCTACTTCACATGTTTTAAGGTGCTGTTTATAATATAAAAAGTGCTTTTAAATGCTTACAAAAGATATGGAAAGGTTTCAAGGGAAATAGGTACTGAAAATTTGTCAGAAAAAAATTTTCTGTTGGATTTTTTAATTGTTTTTTACATCTGTTAAAATGCAATCCAAAAATATATTACTTTCAAGCATTTCCAATAGTTATTTCAAGCTATGTCTGAAAAAGATTTATTCACTATTCAACTGCTTTAATATTACTCTCAAAATTGTACAATATGAAGTAAGGTCTACCTTTGAAAGGTTGAACAGGGTCTTTATCATCCAGGCTTGAAGTCCATCTGATGGTCATCACTCTCTCCCTGAGGATAAACATCAACAAACCAATGACCAAGATGCCTGGAATAATGTTTACAACTGGGATGAGGTCACTATCATATCAAACATAAACACAACTCAATAAATTGCCATAATGTTTGTCCATTCCTGACTAACCACAGAAATTCACACCATAAGAGGGATTACTGCTCTTATAACTAAGGGGTAGCAGCACAAACCCCTCTTCCCTTCTACTCTGCATGTCAGCTGGATTTTGTGGATCTGGATTTCATCATCTTGTGCAAATTCTTTGTTTGTATTTGTTGGAAAGTTGTTAAAATTATTTCTTTGTGTTTTGCAATGTAATATCATTTTCTTTGCATGTCATTTTTAAAATGTAAGTGTTTCAAGCCCAAGATAATTCATTGAAATATCTGTATAGAAATTAGAATGGTCCTTGATAGGATAATTTGTTGAATTTCACCAGTAGATATTTAAGATGACATTGAAGACCTGTTATATCTTTTTTTTAATGGTCATTCTGTCAACTTTCGCTTTTATCGTTGGAAAAACCTGATATGATCTTCTGGAACATTGCCTGATCAATCTTATCAAATCATATTAAATCACATCAAATCAACACAAATAGGTTGGGGTCAAGTTCTACCCTCTCCCAAGCAAGTTTCGCCCCTCTGTTAGTATCTCCACCTTTCTATTTGTTTTGATAGAATCCTCCCATCTGTATATGAAGAAAGATGGCCCCATCATAAAACATAGCAGTTTATGATCACTGTCATCATCTATCTCAGTTGGACCTAAAGTAGTCTTGTAACTCCATACCTCAAGTAAAACTAATCTAATTCTAATTTATAAATATGTCAGTTTAAAAAACTTTTGAATTCCAAAGAAGGTTTGGTAATGCATTATTTTGGCTAATGATGAGCTCAATTTTAACTGACCATCTTCAGTTTCACTTATTTTGGAAATGTTTGCACACTTGCTGAAATGTGTTAAAATGAAAAGTATTATTGCACTGTTAATGAGTGTAAATTTGAAAAGTTGAACTGTAGCTATTCATATGATTACACGAATTAAAACAGTTGGACTAAGAATTACATTTTTAAAAATTATGATTCATTGATTCAATCTCAAATTCAAAATTCAAATTCAAAATATCTAATGAGCACAGTATTTGAACTGTAATAAGGTGCATGTATGAGAAATGGTATGGGAATTGCTTGAAGTCCATTTTCAGACACTCCCTATCATCTCTTTAGCAGACACCATAGTCCTAATCCAGTGATAAACACAATGAAGGAAAAGACAAAGAGATGTCCCTAAAAAGTGTAGTCATGGCAACCAATGAAGATAAAATGTCAAATTATCACTGATCAAAAAAAATATTCATATCCAATGAGGATTGTAGTAGGATAGGGTGTGGGAATCATTCTGAAGTCCAGCTTAGGGCCTATCTTCAAACAAGCCTCTGTCATCTCTTCAAAGCAGACATCTTAGTATTGACAGAGACGACAGAGAGACCTCTATAGTTTACAAAGTGGGGTCAAGTTGATGAAAGATGATCTGAGAATTATGATGTAAATGTTAATGGTTCTGCATACCTCTCTACCACTGTCTTGACCCTATACCAATGTGTATTAATAGGTAAGAGGGATCTTTGAAGTCTGTTCTTACTGCCAAGATAAGATTAGTGTTTGAAAGTAGTGTACGACCACCTGGTTTTAATTCGTTCTGGAACAGGTTTGCTACTCATGTGTATTTTTGAATTTCTTATAATTTATTACTTGATCTTGGATCTTTTTTAACTATTGAGAAATATGATCTTGAGATTACTTGGGTATTTAAGAAATAGAAACCAAGCCTATAGTGTATTCAACCTTCACAGATGTACCAAAAAGGTTCAAAAGAAAGACATTTTCATTCAGTCATGATTTATTATCACTGTGATAATGCATGAAAAAGCTTTTAAAAGTAGATTTTAAAGATACTGAATCTAATTGTGGGAAATTTGTTTAATAATGCTTGTCTGACATCAGTCACCAAATTGATATCTTCACATATTTAGCATTCTTCACTCCAATTCTCAGATAATACATTTTTAAAGTGATATGAGTGGAGATATGATTTTGATGTTCTCACAATTTCTGTGACAAATAGTGTGGATGGGAGTTGATGTGACCTTTAACCTCATTCAAAACCTGACAAACATTACTTGTCAACTTATGAATGCTTCTATGACCCCGTTCTCACTCACTTTGAAAGTGGTCTTAGTTAGACCGCTCCAGAGGAACGGGTTTTGAGGAACGGTTTGCGAGGGTTCACACTCCGAGCAGTTTTTTATGGCTCAAACCGCTCCACGAGTCAAAGTGGTCTTGTTGCTATGGCAGCTCAGGTCAGCGGGTAGATTTTTTCGCGCGCGGAATACTAAGCGTATGTACCGTACTACATGTTTCTCGCCGAACGTCACTAGCTCACTTCCGCTCAAAGTACGCCCGCTCACACTGCACGTTAGAGCGCTCCAAACCGCTCTTAATAAGACCCGTTCCTCAAGACCACCTCCCGAGGTGGTCTTCTGGAGCGGTCCAGAAGTCCACTTCCTGGACCACTTTGACCGTTCTCACTCACCTAAGAACCGCTCCTGAGGAACGGGTCTTAGTTAGACCGCTCCAACGAAGTGAATGAGAACGGGGTCTATTACTGAAAGGGAAAGAGGGAAAGGGGAAAAGAAGAAGAAAGAGGAGGAGGACGAGGAGAAGAAGGAGAAGAAGGAGAAGAAGGAGAAGAAGGAGAAGAAGGAGAAGAAGGAGAAGAAGGAGAAGAAGGAGAAGAAGGAGAAGAAGGAGAAGAAGAAGAAGAAGAAGGAGGAAGAAGAAGGAGGAGGAGGAGGAGGAGGAGGAGGAGGAGGAGGAGGAGGAGGAGGAGGAGGAGGAGGAGGAGGAGGAGGAGGAGGAGGAGGAGGAGGAGAAGAAGGAGGAGAAGGAGAAGGAGAAGGAGAAGGAGAAGGAGAAGGAGAAGGAGAAGGAGAAGGAGAAGAAGAGAAAAGAAGACAAAGATTGTAATGATGAAATGATGGTAACATACAGAAAAGAACAACAAAAGCAGTTGAACAAAACATAGGTGTGTATGAGCAATGCTTACAAGACTAGTATGGAGACATATGGAGCCACAATCTAGAGAAGAACTAAAGAAGATGAGTGATGAAGGAGAAGAAAAAGGAGAAAGAAGGGGTAAAAGAGAAAGAGGGGAGAAAGAGCAGGAGAACGATGAGGAGAAACAGAAGAAGAAAGAGAAAGAGAAAAGGAGAGATGAGTTGATGTGTCAGGTTCATGTTGATAATGAGGGGATGACATACCATTAAAGGTCGTTAGGGGTCATAGGTGTGACCATCTGCACCATACTTTCCATCTCAGCTTCATTCCCATGTTCACGTACCTCCATAGAATCTTCACATGATTCTAAGCATCTTCCACACCATCGTAATAAATAATAGGTGGGACTGTGCCTTAGTTCTTCAGCACCTATGTTCTACACCTTTCATTGTCCCATAGTCATTGGCATGCAAGGCAAGGGCTGTAGGGATTACAATCCAGACCCTCTTGTACAACAATTTTGAAAATGTCATTATTTGGGCAAGCCTGCCTTATATTCAGACTTTGATGTGCTCATATAACTTCATATTTGGGCAGCAAGATCCACAAATAATCTCACATTTGGGCAAGATTGCGGAATGTTCTCATACTCGAGCAGCGAGGTGTTCAAATATGTATTTTGTACATCTTATTTAGTGTATTTTGATGAAAAAGTAACAATTTTACCTATACACTGTTTTTTTTTCTTGCTCAAATAAATCTAGAAAAAAGTAACCCATTATGAAAATGCCTCTGCCAATATTGGTATAGATATGAAGTTCAAATACAGTTCAAGGAGACCTACCTCTTGTTCACAATGTACCCCCTGCACTCGTTTTTTTTACCCCTGGGTGCCCTTCAAAACTGCCAAAACTATTATTTTTCATCTAAATATTTTTAAATTGTCTCAAACAATCATGTTGGATGATATTCCGATCATGAAATCTCAAAAAAATATTGATTATCCTTCCTCAATGTTATGGTGTGAATACCCTCTCGCCGTGGTGCTCCCAGCCACCAATATGAATCTATTAGCCACTCATACGAGCTACTGTAGAAGCTACGCTGTCATACATGATGAAGCAGGCAGATGGGAGGGATGCCCCATGCATTCCTATCACTTAAGCAAATTTGTTTTTCATCTGTTGTCACAGCAATCAGACAGGGGATGGGTGGGAGGTTTTTTAACATAATAGAAATGATAGTAAAAGAAAAGAGTTGCGCATCCTGGTAACATTCCCAAAGTTTAGTGAGAAATCATCGTTTGGAGCCAGAAAGACATTAACTCATGTACCTTAATATAGACGTAATACCCTTCTGGTTCTGAAGAGATGAAAAAGTGTTGATATTTCAATGTAATGCTCACAGGAGTTCAAACTTTCACCTTTTAGGGTATGCCGTGGGAAGATGGAGCTTAAACATACTTTGGGTTCAACATGAAAATGATCTTCACTTCTAGATGTCATTCAGAAGAACTGGGGAAGGGATGATGACATAAACTACAACTGAAGATGTGATACATTAATTTTATTTCTAGAACGTTTGTTGTTTATCTGTTCACTCACATCCATTTAAAGGTAATGCAAAGTTTTGGGAAATTTTGAAATTGGATGGATAGTATTTCTTTAAATTTTTGATATATTTGGATGCCCCTGTGGATGTATTATAAGCACTAAAAAATGTAGCCCCTAAAACACTTCTGCTTTCGAGCAAATTGAATAATCAAAATTTACCGGTGCTCCCGGTAAATTTCAAATATTTCAAATAGCGCCCAAGGCCATTCCATGGTAGCTGCGACCATGAAAATCTCAGAAAATGCAGTTCTGATATATAATTTCCAAACGGGAATAGCAAAATCGGTCGATTGTAGTCAAGAAACATTCTTTTAAAGCTAAAGTAATATCAGCCTTGAGAGGGCGCTATACAACATAAAGAGTTTATTATTTACAATTTAATCACTTTAGATTTAATTTCAATAGCGACAACGATCATTGAATATTGTAGGATCGCATATGCTTCCACTATGTTCATTTGAACCAAATTCATGACCCCATACCAAAACGTTGTAATACCTTTAATGGAGACAAGGGGGGCTATATAACAAGGAGATAAACATTCTTCTTCTTTCTCTTCCAGCATGCAAGGCATTCGTTCAAGGCATTCTTTCAAGTCAAGACCTGTTTCTGTCAATACTTGTTGCTCACAAGTATGCCTCATATTGGCAGTGAATGATCCAAGATTTTGAATGATGGAGGGAGAAGGGGCGAGGAGAGAGAGAGAGAGGGGGGGGGTCCAAATATTGAATTTTAAGATAAGTAAATGCTTTTTAATAAGTTTTAAGTTTGAGATATTTTTAAAGAATGTTAAATATAGGAATGCCCAGACAACAAAAAGATTTTAAAAGAAAACTAAGTAAATTAAAGTGTTACGAGAACTTATGAAGAGTGCTTAAAACAAGAACCTTTCACAAATTTGTTATGGTGCTAAAATAATTTATTAACAGTGAATAATAGTAACTAAAACATTAGCTTAAACATTAGTTAATTTTCGCACTTTGGGAAAGTTTTTGCTATGGAATAGTCTAGTTTTATAGTTTCTGGTTTTGCAGGATTGGAGAGTCAGTTTGAAATTATGAGATTTTTATATCACAATATCCTCTGTTCGGAGCCAGAAGGGCAAAAACAAAAAATATATAAAATGATATCAGATATTAAACACTCTTCTGGCTTAAAAAAAGAACCTATATTGGTCTTTATCATAACAAGGGTGGGGGTCCAAGAAAAAAAGGGGATAGGTTTTCTGCATGATATCAAGGTCAAGTTCAGACCAACTTTATTTAACAGGTGCATCTTTTCACTTATCGCTAGTGTCACAGGGGCATCAGGAAATGTTGGTTTGGAAGTGGCATCTTTTTTATGTCAGTGGCGTCAACACATAATTTCACTGACAGTTATGACCGGCCAGGCAGCCCATTCAAAATTGTTGACATTTTAAATGTCAGTGACCATTACACGCATTTGAAATCACCATAGGTATTCTGCAATCAAGTTTGATGAGTGGGGTAGATCGATGTAAGGGACAGATGAAACAAGGATAGTTCAGATAAGGCCGGTAAAATTGATTTCTGGTTTCTTATCCTTATATGATATTTCTGTTTTCAAATTAAATTTAGATGAATCAAGAACATCTAGAACAGTTAAAACAGTAACATTGTGTAATTATTAGTGCATGTAACAGTCAAGATTATTTAAAGAAAATTTGTGTTGAAATTGACACAATAGCATTTGTTCATACACAGGAAATGTATTAAATATTTATATTTAAAAAAAACATAGAACCCCTCCTCATTACAAAAAAAAAAGTATCTAGGAATCACAAAATCACCACCAGTATTCTGATATTAGTTTGATTGGGTACAGCAAGAGACATATGTCAAGTTGTAAAGAGAATGATTTAGATCAGACTTGTTTGGGCACAACCCATTTTTTTTTAATAGTTTTTTAAATTTTTCTTCTCAATATTTTAGGATTTACTGCAGAGTCTGTACTGAGTTTGACACGCTTGTCACTGGAAAAGGCCCCATATTGTAATAAAGTAGAGTGTTGGGATAAAAATCAGATTTTTACATAATTTGTCTGTTTAGATCTATCCCATGTCAACTTTCTACCAATTAGGTAACATTCATTTATGAAGTCACTTTTACCAATCACATTACATTCTTAAAAATTCAGTCCCAAGTCCACTTTTAACCAATTAGAAAGCAGCATTCATTCGTCAAGTCAACTTTCAACCAATCAGAATGCAGCATTCATCACTCCAGTCCACCTTTATCCAATCACAATACTGCATTCACCAGTCAATTCCACTTTTATCTAATCGAAATACAGTATTCATCACTCAAGTCCACTTTCAACCAATCACATAACAGCATTCAGAACATTTACTTGTAGTCTGTTTGTGCAGTTGTTCAGAATGAGTTTGATGGATCATCTTAGTCTCAAGTAGGGATAGGAAGGAGGGAGCAAGAGAGAGAGAGAGAGAGAGAAAGAAAGAAAAGGGGGCAGGCAGTCAGTCATATGTAAGATCATTGCTGAAACATACATCACATGCCTTGTCACATTAGAAGTCTATATTTCGGGTTGATATGATAAGACCATGTAGTCTGGCCTGATTGTGTCTACATTCATTTTAGAAGAAAGTGGAGACCGCATTTAAAGGCTATATGGTTACATGTACCTCACTGAATGTCATGTAAGACCCTATCAACATGGAGAGTTTCAAGAGATTTTGGTAATTTATCCATTATATGATCTATATTAATGGCCTCCAGTAAAGTTGTATGAAATGCTAAAGTTCTGATTAACAGGTAGTTTTTAGGTTGCAAAGTTAATTCTTTTTATCTTATACTTGCATATTCTGCTCATTAAATCCCCAAATTATTAGGTCAAAAACAACATTGCTTCTACAGTGCTATTTTGCCTGCGCCTTTAAGGGGGTATCTTGCACTTGATGTTTGTATTGCTGCGGTATTCTTTGTTACTGAAATAGCTCTCATGTATGTGCAATCTTCAGTCATGGTATTTTGTTTGTTGCGACCCTCTTGCCTCTTGCCCCTTCCCTCCTGCCCCTTCCCTCCGTAGTGCTGGTATTTCTTGTCTTTTTTCATTTCATCAAGAAGATCTTAGTGTTTGGTATTGTCCTCTAGACCATGTTTACTTCATTTGTGTTTCTCTTTCACGTTTCCCCTATTTCTATTAGTTTGGTTCATATAGCCTATGTAACTGTATGGGCACATTTTTTGCATGAACATGGAGTTATTTTTTCTTGGCATATTTTTGTTCATTTTCTTCTATTTCATTGATAAAGCCTTATTGTTCCAAACTTTTTTGTGAGTAAAAAATAAATCCAAGTCTGTTTATGAGCAATGCGTTAGTTAAACTTTTTTTTAAAAATCTGTGCATTAGAACCAATCATCAGATTTATCCATTAATAGAGACTCTCTCTTCATTGATGATTGTTTTTTTTTTTTGGGGGTGTGGATCTCCCTCATCTTGCCTGTGCTCCCCCCTTTTTGTTTTTTTGTGTTACCCCATGTGTTTGTGACGTGACTGCTAACAGCTTGTCATGGACAATCCTCTCTGAACATCACAGCCTATCACAGTGTTTTGGAATATGACAGGAGCAATGTGTACTTGAGAATAAATGGATAAGCAGTATGATTATCTTGATGAGGGGATGCGTGGCTCACACTGACAGTGAGCCCTCTAGAGTTTAAACTCCTATATTATTATAGTAGATTGTATTACAGTTGCTTGGAATGTCTCCAAGAATGTACTGAAAACTCCTACCTATCATGAAATAATGGATGATAAATATTTCCATGGACAACACTTTAAGGTATGGATGTCAATATGGATATATCATTAGGAGTGTCTCCCTTTTTTTTTATAAATATGACTGCAAAAAAGAAAGAAATTAGTAACATTAAATTTGAGGTTCTCTGTCATGTATGCATAATTATATTTTAACTCTGATATCTTGGTAAACTGAGAAGCTTTTAGGTTTTTTGTTGATTATATATTATTTTGTGTATGCATTCTTACAAGTTTTATGTCCAATATTGAATGGGCTTTGGGAACCTCCAAGTCACAGCTACATACATGTATTTTCTGTTTGAAATATTATTTGTCTCCATACAATGCACTTAAACCAGATGTTCAATCACGTGAAAATGATAATGTCATTTTGATTTTTCATATTGCAGTCTAGCTGAGTTCCCCAAGCAGACTATCATTAGATGTATTAGTTACTGTCATTGTTTACATGTGAGCTCAATGGTTTAATATTGACCTTTGCAATCAACATAGTCTTGATACCAGATCTGAGCATGTTCATCGTAAGTTCACTTTGTATTTGTATCTAGGCTTGGAGCATGTTTAGATTTTGCAGGGTTATAGCGCAAGAGGAATTCTAAATGATTTAAGGCAAGTAAATATATAAGCAAACTTCCACAATACACAATATGAAATGTGAAATACTGTACATTAGTAGTATATTTATCCCCAGTAATCTAGGCATTGATTAAGTGGAAAATTTATATTGAAAGAACTCAACATATGATTTTTAAGAACTTCTGTAAAGAAAAAAAGAAGAAAAAAGCTCTTCCTGATTGATAAGTCAAAATCACAAGAAGAGGGATTGGATGACACTTGGGAGCCCCCAAATTTTAATTCAGGCCCCCCCCCCCCTTTAACAGGGGCCCACATGATAACCCTACAAATTTAAATGCAGACCCACTATGCAGAACATAGAGTCAATGAATATGGGAAAGAATGCACTAGCCTCATTATGATGTGGTCAAAGTTATGTCAATAATTTGTAAGTTTACTTTTCTCATCACTAATCCCACTTAAGGAGATTAGAGACATCTGAATGGGAATCCATTACCAGATGTTTGTGCGTGGGTTTGGGGAGTTAGACCTGTTCACACAGTGTATGCCTGGCGGATGAATTTGTGGATCATGGCATCTTCAGCTTGCAGAAAATAGAGGATAGATTGTGAAATAGAATAGAACTGCTCAGATTCTGGACTTGGTTCACACGTGAAATGCTAACTGCCTTGAAAGATGCCAAGGTTAATAATAACCATTTTATTTGTAAATAAATGACAAGTGAGGGTTAAAAAGGGAGCATTCTACAGTGAAGGCCTTATCAAATGTTCAATTGTCTTGGTTGTGGCATTTGTGCTGTGAAATAAGGAAATATGAATAATAAAACAATAACAATAATTAAAGCTACATATATATTGTATTCTTATCTGTTCCAGAGAATGCTCAGGTCACCTACAAAGTACTATTATTACACTAGCTTTAGCCCAGTTGCTCAAAAGCATTCAAGGAATAAATACCTACCAGGTACGCATTTACTACACCTGGCTGGAGAGTGGCAAATGTATATTAATGTCTTGCTAAAGGACACGGCGGGACTCACTCATGATCCACAGTCCGATGATGTATCTTTTAGACCATGACACCTCTATATAATGTATTATTCTTATTATATTTTGACTGAGCTGTACTTTTAGGCAGTTGATTGCATCATATGTGATGAGGGCTGTAGGGATAAGGAAAGAGAAAGAATAATAGTAGTGTTAGGGGAAGCCTAATCAGCTTGGAGTAATAGATAAGGCCTAATGGGATTTGTTAAAGAATAGACTTGGGAAGGTAAATGAAGTTTAAGTAGATTTAAGCTCAGAGTCATTACAATGTTAGCAAATATTTGGTGTGGAGTTTATTGAGGAATAATCTGTCCTATTTTAAAGGGAAAAGGTTGCTCTTGATATCTAGAAGTACGCATCACCCTTGTAAGGCATTTCTATGATTGTTGATAGAGAACTCCAAAGTCACTTTGTGGTTTATTTTCCAGAGAGAGAAGAGAGTTGAATTTATATTATCCTAAGCTGTTGTTTGTGGTACACACGTTGTTGTTTTTGTAGAATGTTACTCAGTGCAGGAATGTTATACATGTAGGAGATGAGAAATATTTGTGTAAGAATAGAGAGAGAGAAGGGTGTAGGGTCAATGGACAAGAAAGAAGGCAGAGGAGAGACTAATATAAAGAGAGGTAGAGACAGAGATTGAAAGTGATGTATACAGAGACTCATAATATGCATCAAGGGACAAATAACAGAATAACTAGAGAGAGAGAAAGAGAGAGAGAGATTATTTTGAAGGTAAGGTATGAATATATGAATAAGGTGCAATGGTCAATGGACTCTAAATCAGTATACTGCCATCTTGTGTTCAAATTTGTAACCTTTCTACAGTTTTAGTTGAAAGAATCTGTATTTTTTTGTAGAAACTTTTGCCATCAACTCTTTGGCAAAGTGTTTTGTGCTGCTGCCCTCTTTAATGATAAGGAATCTACCTGTTGAAGTACATTTTAACAACATTTAATGATTTATGGAAAAATATAATAATCTTGGCTCTAATAAACGATTTCTAAATTGTTTGTTATTGTTTTGATCTCAAGTGTGTTTAATGATAATTAGGCAGTTTATGATAATCATGAAAATAACCAGAATTATCGATTGAACAGTTCACTTTCTTACAGAAACGTTTCATCTTTATCTAGCTGATATAAACATACTTCATAGTATGAGGGAGTGGATTGTTATGCATTCTTGAATAACTTGTCACTGGTTCATAAACCGCGGAACGCTCATAGGCTTAAGTTCAAGAGATATATCAGTTCATGAAACCAGTCAGGCAGGAACTGTTACCATTGAAGAGAAACATATATGACATATAAACACATCATGCCTGGAAAAATTAAAATGTCATTATTGCAGAAATATTCTTTTAGTAAAAAAAACATCTCCCCACCAAAATGAAAATGGAGCCCTTTAAAAAAAAATTAGCATTTTTTAGAATGTGACGGTAGCTTTATAAGTTGGATATTTGAGTTGTAGGCATATATTTGATCAAGAAAATATAAACATTTGAAGTTTATAAAGCAATCTGTATATCACATCAGCTTATTGCTGGTGTGAGGACTCTCAGCATTCTGACAAAGAAGATTTTGTTCTTTTATTTGATTATCCATGAGAACATATGACATTCATTAGCCTTCATTTCAGCATGAAAGAAGTTCAAATATACCTACCGTTTGCTTTTCCTCTCCTATCTTTCAGAAGTTGAATTATATTATTTGAATGAAAATGAGAAATTGGTCAGCTAAGGTGTTTAACAGTTCTTGTTGAACATGTTGAAATATGAGCTTAAGAGCAGTGTCATTTTACAGCAGGAGTTCTTTACATGCTAGACATTCAATCTATGTTACTGTCAAAAGGTAGATGTAATCTAGTCAATATTCACATGAAGGATTTCAATATTTGAAGAGGTGTAGATGTTTAAAAAAAGAGCAAATTGTCTGTTTGGAGCCAGAAGGGTGTTAAATCTGTGTAATATATGAGTTAATGTCTTTCTGGCTCCAAACAGATGAAAACTGCCCCTTATCCTGATGTCAATTTCCAAGTCCTGCATCAATATCACATGATATTTTGTCTGTTTCGAGCCAGAAGGGCGTTAACTCATATATACTTTTAAAATACTCTTCTCGCTCCAAGCACATGATTTGGGGTTATCGGTGACTATTGGCCCATAAGGTCTTGCATATTGTGCATTTTATTGACTTTGGAATATATCAATAATAGCCATAAGGTTGCATATCACTTTTCATTTACATTGGTAGGTTTTCAGAAATACAACTTACTGAATATTTGCACTTGAGCTTTACTTTTTTCTGTATTGTATGTTGGATTGGCATGAATGACAAAACTTGAAAACAAGAACTAGGGCATCTCTCCTTTCTCAGTTTTCAAATTCTACCAGCACATGGTCTGTTTGGAGCCAGAAGGGCATTATCCCTGTGTTAAAGTAGACATTCTTTGAAAATTACAAGTAGGTCATTAATTTATCACTAGAAACCGGGAAGCTTGCAGATGATAATCTATCGGACAATAAAAAATTGACACAAATAAACTCCTCTCAGGATGTGGGATATTCAAGTGTTTTGCAAGAAAAACTAGCGATGTTTTGATGATGTCACATCAGGGACCAATCCTGCGTAACTAATGAGCTTATTTTCAGTCCAACTATTTCTCAGTTATAAAAGTTTGATTGATTTTAAACATGAACGTATTTCACATTTTAAAAGGGACCTGATGCTGATGCTGATAATTATATTTCATTGCTTAGAAACATTCAGGGCAAGGATAAATTATCAATTAAAAAACACCACTGAAATATCAAGTCACTTTTGAATTGCAAGGCCTGCCGAACCATAGAATGGACAGTGTTCGCTCCTGATTATGATGCTGCACATGCATTGGTGTATGCGGCTGAATATACAATGGTCTCTTTCTTACAAGCCATAGTGAAGCTGCAACTGATTCCTTTATTTTTGTTATAATGCTGCATTTTTCATCAAAATAAAATCATGTCCGAAATTTAGTGTGAGGTAAAAATCAGGCAGTTACAATGACGCTGATGAAGTTAGAGAAATAAGTGAAGAGGAGACTACGAAACCAGGCACTGAAAATGTGTGCACTGTTAGAGAACATCGTCTGCTTATGTTAATTGGTACCTTAGGTAAAGCCACAAATCTTGGCAGTGTTTCAGAGAGGTCTTTGTAAAAGTGGGCAATACTTTACAGTTTTAAAATTGATGATAATTGTTACTTTGAATGTTCCCAAGCGGGGAATTTTTATAAAACTTTTTTTTATCTAACCTTCCCTTATGCAATGATACAAATCACATCAATATTCAAAATCAGTGAACCTCTACTTTAAATGATATGAATACTGCCCTTGTTGCTCTCATCACATGATACCATAAGCTTATTCATATTCCTGATTCTAGTAATTTTTTAATTTCATAAGTACCTATTTTGCAGTGAATTAGAAATAAAATATATTGACTCTAACATGTTTTTAATAATAGTGCAACATTTTAATGTTATTGGAGTATTGTTTTTGTTGTTGTTGTATTGCTGTTGTTGAGAATATGTATATTGTTAAGTAAAAAGGATGCAAGCCATTAACTTTTTTAACGTTAATATGATCTGAATAATGTATGCAGTATTCATGTTTTGATTCAAATCTTATGCCCTTTATCATTTACATTTTGTTTTCTTTTTTATGTTCTTTTCAGATGTTCCTTTTGTCACAAGAAAACCAGAGAAGAAAGGTAAGAAATCTCTAATTATTAATGATTGCATTGTTTAAACTTGCAAAAACTACATTTCTAAGTTGACAAATGAAATGGCTTTAAAAAATAAATATAACAATTAGTTTTTAAAAAAGAAGAAATTAAGCCAATGACTGTATTTTTTTAAAAATCACTTTCAAATTGCCTGAAATGATTATGTTAAGAACACATTATAATTTTTTTCACAATATGTGCTGATGTGATAATTTACTAAAATGTTACTTCATGAGAAATTTGTAATTCCCTAATGTTTAACAGCTTTTATGTCATCTCCTATTTGTTGAAAGTCCTTAAAACGATTGTTCATCAAAATGTTATCATTTCATTATTTTTATTTCACAATGTACACTTTATTTTTTTAATGAATAAAAATTCAGAAAAAAATGCTTATTCAATGGAGTCTTGTTGCACAATTTTGCTCTATTTTCTCCATCTTCTATTGCTCTTTGGAATATTTTCTCACAGTAATAACCACACCGATACAACTTTGGTGTTATTCTATGTTATCAAGGGATAAAATCAAATTGAGGTTAGCCTTTTATTACAGTCCTGTGACCTATTTCGGACTTTTATCACAAAGAATTCATCAAGCAAGCCAATTTTTTGACAAGATCTGATGCCTAGAGGGTCAAGTTTTCTCAATATTTTTCTCTCTTTCCTTTTAACGTCCTCATTGTACACGTACCTACCAGCTGTTCTATTTCATGTATAACCTGCATTTGAGAAGTGACAAATTACTTTTGTCAGACATTAATTTGGCAACAAAACTTTTATATGGAAATGGGCATGCATTGTCATTAAATCATAAGTTAATGGTTGTATACAAATTTTAGCAAGATTTTTTAATTCACATAATTGAGTTGTGTAAAACTGATTTTTTTTTTTTTTTTTGGGGGTTTAAACTCAACTAATCTTTTGAAGGGCAAAAGACTTTAAATTTCTTGTCAGTATACCCGTAGATAACTTGTCAATGCCTTTCGCTAAAATTAGAATTAGGTGTGAAACCTCTATTACAGATGATAACAGCTGTCTGCTACATTCATTTAGAGTTTATGATTAACTACTGGTATATCATCAATCATTATAGATATTATTATAAGGAAATGACACAAATTTAATCAAATCAAATTGAATATTTAATACAGAAATTCTAGATCAATAGCATTTATCAGCATGTCTTGAAAAATTATAGAAGTTAAGCCTCCAAATACCAAGGGCGAGTGATACGTATTTCAATGCAGGATTTAAGTAGAATAATTTTCATAGTGAATTTCCATTGTGGATTTCCGTAATATTCCTGTTATATTTTCCAAGCAGAAATGTTATTTAGATTTGTATGATGATAATCTCTTTAAGTAGCTGTGAGTATTTTTGTTAATGTTCAACTGAAGTGTTTACACATGTTATCTTTTTGATTTAAAATGTAGACATGTTTGCCATTGACAGAAGATTTGTTGCTGTACACCAGAAAATCTGTAAAACGTGATGTTTACACTAATATACATGTAATGCAGCAATCCATCATAAAATCACAAAAACCAGCTGGAATTAAACCATTTTACCTTGAAAAATCAGTTTGAACTATATGATGGGGAACAAATGAGCTGAAGGGATTGCGAGATAGTAATGGTGAGATATGACTTCAAGCGTTTCTCTTAATCTATCAATTTTGTATTGATGTTACTTAGTCATCTTATCTGAAATAATACGAACCCCTCTGGTCAAATTCCACATATTGTGTTGGTTGATATCATACAAAAAGAACATAGTACTTCCTTCATTGGTAAAAGGTAGTAACATCCATTTGAAAATATCTGGGAAATATATAATAGACAGAACTTTGCTGTAATCATTGATACCGAAAAGGTAAATCAAACTGCATGAAATGTAAGCTGTTGCCTGTTATTGAGAAGTGAGAAACTAGAAATCAATAAACAAAACCTTCATTAGATTATGCAGTCTTTGATAATATGTTTGGGAAGTATGTATCAGTAGTCTTAAATGAACAACCACTGATTAATTTGTTATTTTTGCTTGTCATTTAGAATTGTTATCCATCTGTGTTCTTTTATTGGTTTTGGTGCTGTATACAAGAATTTATTTTGTTCATAGTCTAAGTACTTTCCAATGCGTATATTGCAAAGTGTTTCAGTTTGAACATGCATTTTTCTAGTTCGAAAAGGAGCTAGTTTTGCCAATATTGTCAAGTGGCTGATACAACCTTTAAGACTTGATCATGAAAAGAAACTGTTAAAATAAAATGGTGTTCTTATGAAAACGTAGTGGTGACAGCACAGATAAAAGACACATTCATTGTTAGCAGTGATTTTTTTGTTGGTGTAGGGAACTAGGGACCATCTTGTATTTATCCTTTGCTCGAAAGTAGAGCAAAGTCCATAAATGGCAGATTTGTAAAAAAAATTATTGATAGGAATTGCCAGGATAAAGTAGAATTCCATGATGCTCAGAGAGAACCGCAAAACAAATATTTTATTTTTGCAATTTTCTTTTAGCTGAAATGTTCCCATATCTTCTTTACTCTGCATTTGGTATTTAGGGACAAACTAAAAAAACCTTGGAAAGGTAAAACACAAAGTGCGGAATTCTAGAAAGTTCAGTTTAATTCAATTCAATTCAAATATTGAAAGTGTTGTTAAAAATATTTCTTTAAAATATGTAACTCAACTTTTTGAGCTTGTTTTATTTATTTTAATCTCAACTGTAAATGTTGGATTGCACCTCAGCAGGGGTACTCAGTTGGCATCATGTTCAAGTTCAAATGTAAACAGGTATGGAGACTTCCATCTTTAAAAGCAGGGCCATGAGTGATATGACATGACATGATTTAGAAATGAATTAAAGGAAAATCCACTCTGGCATTGTTTTGAACTGTAAAACACCCGAACAAAATGAATGAAACAGATAAGTGAAATTCAAGTAAGATCTGATAAAGGGTCAGCAAGTCATGGGTTTTAGAGTATATTTAAAGTATTTCTTTCGATAATAATAATAATAATATTCCGCTTTTATATAGCGCTTAATACATCTACGATGTCTCTAAGCCCTTTACAGATATACTATAACCCCGGTCATTGGATTCAATGCTTGCCCGCACTAGTCAGACAGTGCTGTTGAAAATCAATAGCCTGAATTCCCTCACCACATTATTACATACGGCTCCTAACGTATGCCTACATTTTTTCTAGTAGGAAAAACTCACCATATCATCCATTTTTATGAGAATCTTGTTAGTATACAGCCCATATTTACTATACTGCCCATATTTCATTCATTCCCGTTCTCTGTAAAAATGAAGAAAGTAAACAATAATGACAATATACATTGTATCAATTTTTATAGCCCTTAATATGGAATACCATCTCTAAGTACTTCACAATGCTTTACAGAAGAGGGGGATTTCAATTCTGAGTAAACTGGGAAGTGAATAATTTATTTATCATTTATACACTGTTAAAAAGCCTGCAGTCAGCTGAGAGTTATTTAGGATTGTTATTATATCATATGCTGTGAGCCAGAAAAGCATTAACTTGATTTAGTTTTTAGTAAAAGAGCAAGAAATTAGAACACATGAATATTAGATTTGCATAATGAGCTACAACTTACATAAAATGCTGCGCAAAATAAACTTTAAATGGGTTATCGAAAGCAATCACATATTCTTGTCAGCAAGAACATGATTAAATTCATTTATTCTATGCCAACATACATAGAATACATTGACAGAGAAGCTTCATTACCATAAGTATTCCATTTCCCATCGCAAACTGTTCTTATTACCTAGGGGTGAATAGTCACACCAATGCCGTGTTCATACATCAGCTACATGAATAGGTGATAAGGACGCTCGTAACAGCGTTTCAAATTGTATCCCTCTCATGTGTGTATTTGTAATTTGAAATATGACAAGCTAGAAATAAAGTCAAAACTGCAAAGTGGTACCTCTACAGAAAGGCTACCTGTAGTGGCCATTCTTCTGTGGTGGCCTTTATTGACAGTTTTTTGTTGTAGACTAATTTTATGGTAATAGTAATTGTGTCAAAAGGAATAGTAGTACCAGCAGCAGTAGTAGTAGTCGCATCAATAGTCGAAGTAGCAGCAATGTTGAAGAGTTGGCTTTGTAAAATCTCACATTTGATAGTGACATTACGTGAGTGCGAATACCACTCAACATACAACAATGTAAAGCATGAGTCATGGAGAGGCAATCCCGCGATCTGCGTAAAATGAAAGGAAATTGATTGAATGCCGGAGCAGAGAATCCAGTCTCCGTATCATCGAAAGACTCATCATGTGTGTCTCATATTGTTGCTTTGGATGACTAAGGCTGATAAAGCAGTGCTCATCGATCGCTTTTGTTGCTCTTTTTTTCTGGAAATTTGTCATTTAAGGACTTTCATGAAAATGATACAGTCATTGCAGGGGTGGAATATGTTTGTGAATCAAAATAGAATATGTTGGATTGTATCACTGTTTTTAAATGGAGATGGAGAAGAAGAAATGTAAATAAAAGTAAGTGGGATGGAGATGGTTTGGATGATTGGAAATTGATATGCTGTGGTGGAGAAAATGGGAGGTAATGGATTTATAGTTGTTTTTACCTGAGAGGAAAGGAAAAGATAGGGAGGATAATTGGTTACTACGGTGATGGATGCGGTCGCTGGGAGGGTATTGGATCTATTTGGTACTGGAAAGAGGAAGAAGGAAAGGGTTGTAGAGGAAATGAAACGGAAGGGAGAAGAGATACAGTTTATTGAAAGAGGAAGAAGGTATGGAGGAGAGAGGGGAAGGGAGACTGGGACAGATTGGAGGGGGTGGCTTAATGGAGGAGAATGAAGGGAGAGGGAATTAATTAATAGGGGAGAGAGAACCTAGTCTGCAAGCACAGACCCTAATTTTACACTTTATCAACAAATCATTGTGCCTTGAGACAAGCCTAGCCCAGCTACCTACTGGTTGTGTCAGGAGCAGCTATATTACATGGCCTATGGTAGTCTTATAGTGCAGACTCTCTTTTACGACTGACCAGGGTTTGTGCCTGCAAACTAGAGAGAACTAGTGATAAGGGGTAGAAGATGTGAGATGAAGAGACAAATGGAGAGAGATGAAAATGGAGGGAGCAAGGAAAAGAGAGATATTGCGACTGAGAGAAGGAGAGAATAACAGAGAGTGAGGCAGAGAGACATGCTTTAGAAAGGAGAGAGTTGGAAAAAGGATTTGGTGAGAGGGGAAGAAGAATGACTCAAGGGGAAAGGAGAGGAAAGAAAGAGAGAGGGGTTAGGAAACAGGATAATGGAGCCAAGAAGGTGGTAACCATAGAAACAGGTTGCCCTTAGATACCACTTACTAGGCTCATGTTACACACTCTTGAACATTCTTCACCCTCTCAGACAACATCACATGGCATGATGAGAGCCAAAAGGGTTTAAGTCCATACCATATTCACAGACATATGGTTACCTTATGTTCCCATGAGAAAATATGGTTGCATGAATTGATCAAGAGCAGCTGTAGGCCTACATTGGATAACAGAAATCGTCTGTTGCCAGCAAGAAGACCGTAAGAGCTATGTATTGTAAATGGCAGTTACTGCCTTCTTACGGGCAGCCGATGAAATGTACCTTTGCTTAACTCAGAATGAAACTTTAACCATCTCTCTTTCAATTTTAGATTCCACCAAGTATGTTCTTCTGGCATTACTCCATTTCTTTGCAAAACAATGCTAAGCCTTGCACACTAGCTTCTATAGTAGAAAAAAAAATCTTTCAATTTCCACCTGAGGTGCCCCCAGCCTATGCTTAATCTTGAGTCCTATTCAAGCCATAGTAGCTGTGCATTTACTATCAAAATATTCAGCTTGAATGAAGTTTGTAGATGACACTGATTTTGGACCACTACCAATTGGTATTGTGGGAAGGGCAGAAAAGATCTTGTTATAAAATCTAAGATTTTTTCACTCTCACATGCCATCATGCAATGAGAAATTGCTATCAGGGATCATGTTCTGTTCGGAGCATTTTCTGCAAATGATCATTGCTACTTTTTAAATAATCCTTTCCCAAGTGATGTTCTGAAACTCTGAAATCCTGACATTCTGAAGTTCTTATTGTTTGTAACAACAACACAGAATATTTATTAGAATGAAGACTCAAAACTTATATTGCAATATATAACCTGCATATTAATCACAAATAAGGTTTATATGATCATGTTTTTAATAATGTTAAAGATACAGAGGACCATGGGGTTGCCCCCTTAAAGCTACTAGAAGTGCCCCATTTAGGCCTCAGAAATTTGCCTCAGCAATTGGGGGCAGTTTGCTTTGTTTCTCATGGAAAAGAGCTCTCTGGAGAAAAAAATATTTTGGAGGATGTTCATTTAATATACTAAACATAGGTGCCATAGCCAGCTATTTGACATAACTAAATGCACTTTTTAAAAGTAGCTTTGAGATATCAATAACTTATAAATTTAGCCTTTCTTTAAGGCTTTTCGAAAGAAGGGTCTTGAATTTGAATTATGTAGCATCCTTGCTATTAAAGTGCAAGGTGCTACCAGGTACCCCTATGAATAATAAGTATTCCACTGTGCCGGGCCCACGTGGGATGTGGAGGGGTTTCCTCTGTTCTTTTCCTCCCACATCCACCATATAATCCACAAAGACAGATAGCAAGCAAAACTGTAATAAAAGCAGCGAATATGCAGAAATCTATGGCAAAATTGATTTAAAAAAAAAAAATTTAAAAATGGTTTAATTAGTTATTATTGTCTGAACATCAGAGCTAACTTTGCTAACAATTGATGTGCATTGTGATTTTCAAACAAAAAGCGGGACTTTTCTGCAATATCAATGAAGTGGATGCTCAAGATTGTCTGGTCAATACCCTTTTATTTTGAACTCGACGGACGTGATATCAATTTGGGCATTGACACGTTAATATCAGCTTGTATTCCTTGTATTGCTCATTGTAATAGTAGCATAACATTTTTGGTGATATGCACAATAGAAATATTTTGTATTATTATCATTACTTTGAAACATTTTTTGTACATTGTATATGTATATAAAGGATTTATTTTTTTCACTTTATCCAAAACAACATTAAAGCCCCACTGCACTACTTGTAGTTACTTGCTGTCTCTATATAGAAAACAATGCCTAAGCGGTGCCCGTTGGTCCCCCATGATCCTCTTTTTCTTAAGTTAATTGAGAACTGAGTTGATGATATAACCACCTGTCAGTGGCCAGCAGAGTGGTCTAATCCTCCTGGCCAAACTAGTGCAGAGGGGCTTTAAATCTGTTTATTTGGAATCAGAAGCAGGCTTAGAGCATAGGGAAATGCAATTTTTATTTCAGTGTTCTGTAAGTTCAAAATATTGTGCATTGCATTTATAACATTAAAGGTTTTTCAAAAATGTCATTCTTTACCTACTGTGAGCCAAAAGGTTATTTGTTAATTTAGAACCAGAAGGATGCTCAGTATCTAGGGAAAAGCAATTATGATCTAAACATTTTGTAACTTTTTGTAAAAAATTATACAAAAGGGCATGTTTTTCAACTTCAGGGCAAAATATCATCAAAAATATGAATTTAAAACCAGAAGGGTGTTCAGTGTGTAGGAAATGCCAGTTTGATTTTGATATTTTCAATGGAAATCACAAACTCTTACTCGATCAGTTTGATAATATCTTCTGTTGTCAGCAGATTTTGTAGGTAGCAGATCGGGATAAAATGAATGAACTTTAATTTAAGTGCCCCATTTTACCACTTGCAATAGAAAATCAAAATACCAAATAAATATCATTTAGCATGGTTAGATTTTGGGCATTTTAAATATAAAGATAGTGATAGAGCACACATTGTGAATGTTTTAATATCTTAACTGGCCCAAATCCGCATAAAGCCATGGCACATCCTACGCACTTTCCAAATGCCACTAACTCATTACTTTCTCATTTATTCATTAAATGTGTATGGGTGGTTTAGGCTGAGTATTAGGGCGTCGGGGCAGGGAGGGTTCAGAGACTGTAGGATGGGGTACATGGTGTAACAGTTAGGAGGAAGGGGTAGGGAGAGGGAGGGGAGGGGCTGGTAGATGACACCTGTAAGATAATAAACCAAGCCTTAATTGGTTCTTGTGAAAATCTTTTAGGGGAGGGTATGAGGGAAGGAGGGAGGGGCAGGTACATGACACCTGTAAGATAACAAGCCAAGCCTTGGTTCTTACGAGAATCTTGAAAGGGATGGGGGTAGAGGAAGGGTAGGAAGAGGAGAGGATGAAGGTTGAGGGCAACAGAACCTTCTGTAAATCAAGATCTCAACACAGTTCTCTTTCCTATACAAATGGAGAGTTCTGAGATGATCCCTAAGTGTGACTGGAAGGGATAGTCTCCAGCATTCATTGTGTTGTACGGAGAGCAGACGACATTGAAACTCAACGGAGCAGAGTGGAGTTTGGAATAGTCTTGTGACTCCACCACTTCTATTGGGCCTCCTAAGACCCTCCGGCCACTAAAAAATTATTATTTCCATTGGAACAACACCCGAACAAAAAGCCTGCCCCCTCTGGAGCAGAGAAGAAGAAAAGAGCAGAAAAATAGAGCAGTGGGTGCTGCGTTCTTGTACAGACACAGCCAATTTCTAGTTTGCTTCGCTGGACCGCGGAGGTGGGTCTGAAAAATTGCAAAGAAATGGTGAAAATCTATAGGAGTACATCTTGAATGGAAGGAATGTGTTGATTTTGACACATATTTAGTGATCTTTTTCTGCTTTGGAATGAAAAGCATTTCTTTAGAAGTGAATCGTCATGCTTGCTGAGATTGATACCGTTTGTGATATTCTATGGAGCAGCTTCCCTACAGTTCTCAAGAAATTTTGAGCAGTGATGTGATTTTCATTCCATCCTTGGATCTGTGCTTTCTTCATGCTTTTTGAAGGGTATTCACCAAAATATTGGAGTTACAAGGAGAAAAGTGTTTTTTTGTCGAGAGGAGAAAATCAATGATGGAAAATTTGTTGAAATATCAATGGATAGCATTTTTGGAACGAGGAGGAAGAAGCCTTAGTCTTTATTTTGGAATAGATGGAAGATAATTGACCTTGGAATTATCTTGTTCTTTTCTTTTAATTTTGTTTTTGTAATATACACTTTCCAAAGAGTGAAGACTTTCATTATAAAAGGGTTGTGAATATGTGTTTTTTAATCGTTTTGAAACAACATCAAGTTAAGAGTATCTTATATTCAGTAGTAATGAAAGAAGAGACAAACAAGTGAAATTAGTTTTGCTAATTATAGTCGTCATCATCATCATCATCATCATCATCATCATTTATTAATGTCAGCATTTTCCCTCTTCTGAGGGGTTACTGACTTTTGCGCCACGACACTCCCTCCCTCCACTTCTTCATGTATGGAGCATCCTCCTCATTTAGACCAACCTTATTGCTTTCTTTCTTCACCATATCTCTCCATTAAATCTTCAGTCTTCCTTTTCCCTCTTATGCTATCCTATTCCAGATCCCAAGCTTCTTTCACAGGTTCAGTATCTTCCTTCTCACCACATGACCCATCCATATCTACTTCTCTTTACCACCTCTACCCAAAGAGATCTCTTTGCTCTACCATAGTTCCTCCAGACCTAATCTTTCAAATTGTGTAATTTTCTCAATCTCCTGTACTTGTAGAGTTGTTAAGGAGGATCAAACAAGATGTTCAAATGTTACAGGTTAAAGAATTAAAGATATTGACAGTCATGTACCAATATTATTGATTCATTTTATTGTATAGTCAAATGTTGCTCTACATATGAAGTATATTATTTTCCAAATCCTAGTCAAAATATATTAGTCTAAAACTAGTAGGAAATTAGTGAAAATAGCACAGAAAATAGTTTCTTTAAAACTATTTAAACCCTGATATATAATTATTGACATGTACTGTAGGCCTGAACCAAAAAGATTTTAATGCTGGCCAAACTTGTGTACCCCACTTTTCCAAAGAATTGCATTCTTCTTGAGAGTTAAATGGAATTGATATACCGAGTTTTTCTTTCCACTTTGAATTTAATTCCTTTCACGTGTCAAATAATATCATCCCAAACTAAATATCAAATGCAGTTTATTGCATTGTCACCTTATGCAGGTATCAGTTCAAATCAAAATGATCCTTTTGAATTATATGTGAAGGCTAAACTCATTTTGACACACAATTGCAGCAATTACCAAAGTCCATGGCATAGAGAGACCATGTAAGCATGCAAGCTGGAGATATTTGGAGCCATACTGTATAACTGCATTAGCATTCTGAAATTGAATTTTGACATCATTTAGTGTGATTTTCTGAGAAAATCTGTTCATATAACTGCTACCAGCTGAATATAAAATCTGTATCATAACTGCTACCAGCTGAATATAAAATCTGTTCATAACTGCTACCAGCTGAATATAAAATCTGTTCATATAACTGCTACCAGCTGA
>CP137682.1:6348020-6397682 GCA_037976565.1 Mesocentrotus franciscanus | reverse complement strand
TACCAGCTGTTCTATTTCATGTATAACCTGCATTTGAGAAGTGACAAATTACTTTTGTCAGACATTAATTTGGCAACAAAACTTTTATATGGAAATGGGCATGCATTGTCATTAAATCATAAGTTAATGGTTGTATACAAATTTTAGCAAGATTTTTAATTCACATAATTGAGTTGTGTAAAACTGATTTTTTTTTTTTTTTTTTGGGGGGTTTAAACTCAACTAATCTTTTGAAGGGCAAAAGACTTTAAATTTCTTGTCAGTATACCCGTAGATAACTTGTCAATGCCTTTCGCTAAAATTAGAATTAGGTGTGAAACCTCTATTACAGATGATAACAGCTGTCTGCTACATTCATTTAGAGTTTATGATTAACTACTGGTATATCATCAATCATTATAGATATTATTATAAGGAAATGACACAAATTTAATCAAATCAAATTGAATATTTAATACAGAAATTCTAGATCAATAGCATTTATGAGCATGTCTCGAAAAATTATAGAAGTTAAGCCTCCAAATACCAAGGGCGAGTGATACGTATTTCAATGCAGGATTTAAGTAGAATAATTTTCATAGTGAATTTCCATTGTGGATTTCCGTAATATTCCTGTTATATTTTCCAAGCAGAAATGTTATTTAGATTTGTATGATGATAATCTCTTTAAGTAGCTGTGAGTATTTGTTCATGTTCAACTGAAGTGTTTACACATGTTATCTTTTTTGATTTAAAATGTAGACATGTTTGCCATTGACAGAAGATTTGTTGCTGTACACCAGAAAATCTGTAAAACGTGATGTTTACACTAATATACATGTAATGCAGCAATCCATCATAAAATCACAAAAACCAGCTGGAATTAAACCATTTTACCTTGAAAAATCAGTTTGAACTATATGATGGGGAACAAATGAGCTGAAGGGATTGCGAGATAGTAATGGTGAGATATGACTTCAAGCGTTTCTCTTAATCTATCAATTTTGTATTGATGTTACTTAGTCATCTTATCTGAAATAATACGAACCCCTCTGGTCAAATTCCACATATTGTGTTGGTTGATATCATACAAAAAGAACATAGTACTTCCTTCATTGGTAAAAGGTAGTAACATCCATTTGAAAATATCTGGGAAATATATAATAGACAGAACTTTGCTGTAATCATTGATACCGAAAAGGTAAATCAAACTGCATGAAATGTAAGCTGTTGCCTGTTATTGAGAAGTGAGAAACTAGAAATCAATAAACAAAACCTTCATTAGATTATGCAGTCTTTGATAATATGTTTGGGAAGTATGTATCAGTAGTCTTAAATGAACAACCACTGATTAATTTGTTATTTTTGCTTGTCATTTAGAATTGTTATCCATCTGTGTTCTTTTATTGGTTTTGGTGCTGTATACAAGAATTTATTTTGTTCATAGTCTAAGTACTTTCCAATGCGTATATTGCAAAGTGTTTCAGTTTGAACATGCATTTTCTAGTTCGAAAAGGAGCTAGTTTTGCCAATATTGTCAAGTGGCTGATACAACCTTTAAGACTTGATCATGAAAAGAAACTGTTAAAATAAAATGGTGTTCTTATGAAAACGTAGTGGTGACAGCACAGATAAAAGACACATTCATTGTTAGCAGTGATTTTTTTGTTGGTGTAGGGAACTAGGGACCATCTTGTATTTATCCTTTGCTCGAAAGTAGAGCAAAGTCCATAAATGGCAGATTTGTAAAAAAAATTATTGATAGGAATTGCCAGGATAAAGTAGAATTCCATGATGCTCAGAGAGAACCGCAAAACAAATATTTTATTTTTTGCAATTTTCTTTTAGCTGAAATGTTCCCATATCTTCTTTACTCTGCATTTGGTATTTAGGGACAAACTAAAAAAACCTTGGAAAGGTAAAACACAAAGTGCGGAATTCTAGAAAGTTCAGTTTAATTCAATTCAATTCAAATATTGAAAGTGTTGTTAAAAATATTTCTTTAAAATATGTAACTCAACTTTTTTGAGCTTGTTTTATTTATTTTAATCTCAACTGTAAATGTTGGATTGCACCTCAGCAGGGGTACTCAGTTGGCATCATGTTCAAGTTCAAATGTAAACAGGTATGGAGACTTCCATCTTTAAAAGCAGGGCCATGAGTGATATGACATGACATGATTTAGAAATGAATTAAAGGAAAATCCACTCTGGCATTGTTTTGAACTGTAAAACACCCGAACAAAATGAATGAAACAGATAAGTGAAATTCAAGTAAGATCTGATAAAGGGTCAGCAAGTCATGGGTTTTAGAGTATATTGAAAGTATTTCTTTCGATAATAATAATAATAATATTCCGCTTTTATATAGCGCTTAATACATCTACGATGTCTCTAAGCCCTTTACAGATATACTATAACCCCGGTCATTGGATTCAATGCTTGCCCGCACTAGTCAGACAGTGCTGTTGAAAATCAATAGCCTGAATTCCCTCACCACATTATTACATACGGCTCCTAACGTATGCCTACATTTTCTAGTAGGAAAAACTCACCATATCATCTATTTTTATGAGAATCTTGTTAGTATACAGCCCATATTTACTATACTGCCCATATTTCAGTCATTCCTGTTCTCTGTAAAAATGAAGAAAGTAAACAATAATGACAATATACATTGTATCAATTTTTATAGCCCTTAATATGGAATACCATCTCTAAGTACTTCACAATGCTTTACAGAAGAGGGGGATTTCAATTCTGAGTAAACTGGGAAGTGAATAATTTATTTATCATTTATACACTGTTAAAAAGCCTGCAGTCAGCTGAGAGTTATTTAGGATTGTTATTATATCATATGCTGTGAGCCAGAAAAGCATTAACTTGATTTAGTTTTTAGTAAAAGAGCAAGAAATTAGAACACATGAATATTAGATTTGCATAATGAGCTACAACTTACATAAAATGCTGCGCAAAATAAACTTTAAATGGGTTATCGATTAAAGCAATCACATATTCTTGTCAGCAAGAACATGATTAAATTCATTTATTCTATGCCAACATACATAGAATACATTGACAGAGAAGCTTCATTACCATAAGTATTCCATTTCCCATCGCAAACTGTTCTTATTACCTAGGGGTGAATAGTCACATCAATGCCGTGTTCATACATCAGCTACATGAATAGGTGATAAGGACGCTCGTAACAGCGTTTCAAATTGTATCCCTCTCTCGTGTGTATTTGTAATTTGAAATATGATAAGCTAGAAATAAAGTCAAAACTGTGCAAAGTGGTACCTCTACAGAAAGGCTACCTGTAGTGGCCATTCTCCTGTGGTGGCCTTTATTGACAGTTTTTTGTTGTAGACTAATTTTATGGTAATAGTAATTGTGTCAAAAGGAATAGTAGTACCAGCAGCAGTAGTAGTAGTCGCATCAATAGTCGAAGTAGCAGCAATGTTGAAGAGTTGGCTTTGTAAAATCTCACATTTGATAGTGACATTACGTGAGTGCGAATACCACTCAACATACAACAATGTAAAGCATGAGTCATGGAGAGGCAATCCCGCGATCTGCGTAAAATGAAAGGAAATTGATTGAATGCCGGAGCAGAGAATCCAGTCTCCGTATCATCGAAAGACTCATCATGTGTGTCTCATATTGTTGCTTTGGATGACTAAGGCTGATAAAGCAGTGCTCATCGATCGCTTTTGTTGCTCTTTTTTTCTGGAAATTTGTCATTTAAGGACTTTCATGAAAATGATACAGTCATTGCAGGGGTGGAATATGTTTGTGAATCAAAATAGAATATGTTGGATTGTATCACTGTTTTTAAATGGAGATGGAGAAGAAGAAATGTAAATAAAAGTAAGTGGGATGGAGATGGTTTGGATGATTGGAAATTGATATGCTGTGGTGGAGAAAATGGGAGGTAATGGATTTATAGTTGTTTTTACCTGAGAGGAAAGGAAAAGATAGGGAGGATAATTGGTTACTACGGTGATGGATGCGGTCGCTGGGAGGGTATTGGATCTATTTGGTACTGGAAAGAGGAAGAAGGAAAGGGTTGTAGAGGAAATGAAACGGAAGGGAGAAGAGATACAGTTTATTGAAAGAGGAAGAAGGTATGGAGGAGAGAGGGGAAGGGAGACTGGGACAGATTGGAGGGGGTGGCTTAATGGAGGAGAATGAAGGGAGAGGGAATTAATTAATAGGGGAGAGAGAACCTAGTCTGCAAGCACAGACCCTAATTTTACACTTTATCAACAAATCATTGTGCCTTGAGACAAGCCTAGCCCAGCTACCTACTGGTTGTGTCAGGAGCAGCTATATTACATGGCCTATGGTAGTCTTATAGTGCAGACTCTCTTTTACGACTGACCAGGGTTTGTGCCTGCAAACTAGAGAGAACTAGTGATAAGGGGTAGAAGATGTGAGATGAAGAGACAAATGGAGAGAGATGAAAAATGGAGGGAGCAAGGAAAAAGAGAGATATTGCGACTGAGAGAAGGAGAGAATAACAGAGAGTGAGGCAGAGAGACATGCTTTAGAAAGGAGAGAGTTGGAAAAAGGATTTGGTGAGAGGGGAAGAAGAATGACTCAAGGGGAAAGGAGAGGAAAGAAAGAGAGAGGGGTTAGGAAACAGGATAATGGAGCCAAGAAGGTGGTAACCATAGAAACAGGTTGCCCTTAGATACCACTTACTAGGCTCATGTTACACACTCTTGAACATTCTTCACCCTCTCAGACAACATCACATGGCATGATGAGAGCCAAAAGGGTTTAAGTCCATACCATATTCACAGACATATGGTTACCTTATGTTCCCATGAGAAAATATGGTTGCATGAATTGATCAAGAGCAGCTGTAGGCCTACATTGGATAACAGAAATCGTCTGTTGCCAGCAAGAAGACCGTAAGAGCTATGTATTGTAAATGGCAGTTACTGCCTTCTTACGGGCAGCCGATGAAATGTACCTTTGCTTAACTCAGAATGAAACTTTAACCATCTCTCTTTCAATTTTAGATTCCACCAAGTATGTTCTTCTGGCATTACTCCATTTCTTTGCAAAACAATGCTAAGCCTTGCACACTAGCTTCTATAGTAGAAAAAAAAATCTTTCAATTTCCACCTGAGGTGCCCCCAGCCTATGCTTAATCTTGAGTCCTATTCAAGCCATAGTAGCTGTGCATTTACTATCAAAATATTCAGCTTGAATGAAGTTTGTAGATGACACTGATTTTGGACCACTACCAATTGGTATTGTGGGAAGGGCAGAAAAGATCTTGTTATAAAATCTAAGATTTTTTCACTCTCATGCCATCATGCAATGAGAAATTGTATCAGGGATCATGTTCTGTTCGAGCATTTTCTGCAAATGATCATTGCTACTTTTAAATAATCCTTTCCCAAGTGATGTTCTGAAACTCTGAAATCCTGACATTCTGAAGTTCTTATTGTTTGTAACAACAACACAGAATATTTATTAGAATGAAGACTCAAAACTTATATTGCAATATATAACCTGCATATTAATCACAAATAAGGTTTATATGATCATGTTTTTAATAATGTTAAAGATACAGAGGACCATGGGGTTGCCCCCCCCTTAAAGCTACTAGAAGTGCCCATTTAGGCCTCAGAAATTTGCCTCAGCAATTTCCTTTGGGGGCAGTTTGCTTTGTTTCTCATGGAAAAGAGCTCTCTGGAGAAAAAAAAAATATTTTGGAGGATGTTCATTTAATATACTAAACATAGGTGCCATAGCCAGCTATTTGACATAACTAAATGCACTTTTTAAAAGTAGCTTTGAGATATCAATAACTTATAAATTTAGCCTTTCTTTAAGGCTTTTCGGAAAGAAGGGTCTTGAATTTGAATTATGTAGCATCCTTGCTATTAAAGTGCAAGGTGCTACCAGGTACCCCTATGAATAATAAGTATTCCACTGTGCCGGGCCCACGTGGGATGTGGAGGGGTTTCCTCTGTTCTTTTCCTCCCACATCCACCATATAATCCACAAAGACAGATAGCAAGCAAAACTGTAATAAAAGCAGCGAATATGCAGAAATCTATGGCAAAATTGATTTAAAAAAAAAAAATTTAAAAATGGTTTAATTAGTTATTATTGTCTGAACATCAGAGCTAACTTTGCTAACAATTGATGTGCATTGTGATTTTCAAACAAAAAGCGGGACTTTTCTGCAATATCAATGAAGTGGATGCTCAAGATTGTCTGGTCAATACCCTTTTATTTTGAACTCAACGGACGTGATATCAATTTGGGCATTGACACGTTAATATCAGCTTGTATTCCTTGTATTGCTCATTGTAATAGTAGCATAACATTTTTGGTGATATGCACAATAGAAATATTTTGTATTATTATCATTACTTTGAAACATTTTTTGTACATTGTATATGTATATAAAGGATTTATTTTTTTCACTTTATCCAAAACAACATTAAAGCCCCACTGCACTACTTGTAGTTACTTGCTGTCTCTATATAGAAAACAATGCCTAAGCGGTGCCCGTTGGTCCCCCATGATCCTCTTTTTCTTAAGTTAATTGAGAACTGAGTTGATGATATAACCACCTGTCAGTGGCCAGCAGAGTGGTCTAATCCCTCCTGGCCAAACTAGTGCAGAGGGGCTTTAAATCTGTTTATTTGGAATCAGAAGCAGGCTTAGAGCATAGGGAAATGCAATTTTTATTTCAGTGTTCTGTAAGTTCAAAATATTGTGCATTGCATTTATAACATTAAAGGTTTTTCAAAAATGTCATCCTTTACCTACTGTGAGCCAAAAGGTTATTTGTTAATTTAGAACCAGAAGGATGCTCAGTGTCTAGGGAAAAGCAATTATGATCTAAACATTTTGTAACTTATGTAAAAAATTATACAAAAGGGCATGTTTTTCAACTTCAGGGCAAAAATATCATCAAAAATATGAATTTAAAACCAGAAGGGTGTTCAGTGTGTAGGGAAATGCCAGTTTGATTTTGATATTTTCAATGGAAATCACAAACTCTTACTCGATCAGTTTGATAATATCTTCTTGTTGTCAGCAGATTTTGTAGGTAGCAGATCGGGATAAAATGAATGAACTTTAATTTAAGTGCCCCATTTTACCACTTGCAATAGAAAATCAAAATACCAAATAAATATCTTTTAGCATGGTTAGATTTTGGGGCATTTTAAATATAAAGATAGTGATAGAGCACACATTGTGAATGTTTTAATATCTTAACTGGCCCAAATCCGCATAAAGCCATGGCGCATCCTACGCACTTTCCAAATGCCACTAACTCATTACTTTCTCATTTATTCATTAAATGTGTATGGGTGGTTTAGGCTGAGTATTAGGGCGTCGGGGCAGGGAGGGTTCAGAGACTGTAGGATGGGGTACATGGTGTAACAGTTAGGAGGAAGGGGAAGGGAGAGGGAGGGGAGGGGCTGGTAGATGACACCTGTAAGATAATAAACCAAGCCTTAATTGGTTCTTGTGAAAAATCTTTTTAGGGGAGGGGTATGAGGGAAGGAGGGGAGGGGCAGGTACATGACACCTGTAAGATAACAAGCCAAGCCTTGGTTCTTACGAGAATCTTGAAAGGGATGGGGGTAGAGGAAGGGTAGGAAGAGGAGAGGATGAAGGTTGAGGGCAACAGAACCTTCTGTAAATCAAGATCTCAACACAGTTCTCTTTCCTATACAAATGGAGAGTTCTGAGATGATCCCTAAGTGTGACTGGAAGGGATAGTCTCCAGCATTCATTGTGTTGTACGGAGAGCAGACGACATTGAAACTCAACGGAGCAGAGTGGAGTTTGGAATAGTCTTGTGACTCCACCACTTCTATTGGGCCTCCTAAGACCCTCCGGCCACTAAAAAATTATTATTTCCATTGGAACAACACCCGGAACAAAAAGCCTGCCCCCTCTGGAGCAGAGAAGAAGAAAAGAGCAGAAAAATAGAGCAGTGGGTGCTGCGTTCTTGTACAGACACAGCCAATTTCTAGTTTGCTTCGCTGGACCGCGGAGGTGGGTCTGAAAAATTGCAAAGAAATGGTGAAAATCTATAGGAGTACATCTTGAATGGAAGGAATGTGTTGATTTTGACACATATTTAGTGATCTTTTTCTGCTTTGGAATGAAAAGCATTTCTTTAGAAGTGAATCGTCATGCTTGCTGAGATTGATACCGTTTGTGATATTCTATGGAGCAGCTTCCCTACAGTTCTCAAGAAATTTTGAGCAGTGATGTGATTTTCATTCCATCCTTGGATCTGTGCTTTCTTCATGCTTTTTGAAGGGTATTCACCAAAATATTGGAGTTACAAGGAGAAAAGTGTTTTTTGTCGAGAGGAGAAAATCAATGATGGAAAATTTGTTGAAATATCAATGGATAGCATTTTTGGAACGAGGAGGAAGAAGCCTTAGTCTTTATTTTGGAATAGATGGAAGATAATTGACCTTGGAATTATCTTGTTCTTTTCTTTTAATTTTGTTTTTGTAATATACACTTTCCAAAGAGTGAAGACTTTCATTATAAAAGGGTTGTGAATATGTGTTTTTTAATCGTTATGAAACAACATCAAGTTAAGAGTATCTTATATTCATTAGTAATGAAAGGAGAGACAAACAAGTGAAATTAGTTTTGCTAATTGTAGTCGTCGTCATCATCATCATCATCATCATCATCATCATCATTTATTAATGTCAGCATTTTCCCTCTTCTGAGGGGTTACTGACTTTTGCGCCACGACACTCCCTCCCTCTACTTCTTCATGTATGGAGCATCCTCCTCATTTAGACCAACCTTATTGCTTTCTTTCTTCACCATATCTCTCCATTAAATCTTCAGTCTTCCTTTTCCCTCTTATGCTATCCTATTCCAGATCCCAAGCTTCTTTCACAGGTTCAGTATCTTCCCTTCTCACCACATGACCCATCCATATCTACTTCTCTTTACCACCTCTACCCAAAGAGATCTCTTTGCTCTACCATAGTTCCTCCAGACCTAATCTTTCAAATTGTGTAATTTTCTCAATCTCCTGTACTTGTAGAGTTGTTAAGGAGGATCAAACAAGATGTTCAAATGTTACAGGTTAAAGAATTGAAGATATTGACAGTCATGTACCAATATTATTGATTCATTTTATTGTATACACGGTAGTCAAATGTTGCTCTACATATGAAGTATATTATTTTCCAAATCCTAGTCAAAATATATTAGTCTAAAACTAGTAGGAAATTAGTGAAAAATAGCACAGAAAATAGTTTCTTTAAAACTATTTAAACCCTGATATATAATTATTGACATGTACTGTAGGCCTGAACCAAAAAGATTTTAATGCTGGCCAAACTTGTGTACCCCACTTTTCCAAAGAATTGCATTCTTCTTGAGAGTTAAATGGAATTGATATACCGAGTTTTTCTTTCCACTTTGAATTTAATTCCTTTCACGTGTCAAATAATATCATCCCAAACTAAATATCAAATGCAGTTTATTGCATTGTCACCTTATGCAGGTATCAGTTCAAATCAAAATGATCCTTTTGAATTATATGTGAAGGCTAAACTCATTTTGACACACAATTGCAGCAATTACCAAAGTCCATGGCATAGAGAGACCATGTAAGCATGCAAGCTGGAGATATTTGGAGCCATACTGTATAACTGCATTAGCATTCTGAAATTGAATTTTGACATCATTTAGTGTGATTTTCTGAGAAAATCTGTTCATATAACTGCTACCAGCTGAATATAAAATCTGTATCATGGCAATTCTGTCAGAATGGTCCTCTAGTATTAAAATTTTGAGTTTTTGAATTTCATTTTGACTCAATTTAGACAATTTCATTATATTTGTATGATATTCTGGTAAAATTTGTTGGTATTACTGCTGTCGGCTGAATACAAACTTTTTAGCCAGGCAACCCTGTCAGAGTCAGTTCCATTTTGATAAAATTTAGACTCATTAATTTTGGCGAAACGTCCTCATAAATTATGATTCTCATGGAAAATATTGTTCATTACACTGTGCACAGGGTGCTGCATTTTAACACTTTACCATGCTAACTCTGTCAGAATCAAATCTGTTTTGACAAACTTTAGACAAAACTTATTAATATTGTACTCTGGAAAAAATAAAAATACTCATTTTGCTGTAGTTTGTGTTACTCGAACACTTTACCATCGTAACACTGTTGGAAAGAAATCCATTTTGACAACATTTAGGATAAAAAACTTGATAGTATGGTACTAAGAACAAAAATGTTTATGTTACATTGAGTTTGCTGCATTTTAAAACTTTACCATGGCAACACCTTCAGAATGAATGTGCCTGTAGATGTCTTGACTTAAATTGCAGGGAGACATTCTTGTCTGTCTGTTGTATTACTTAATCACATTTGTTGGGAGATGATGTCTGCATAGAATCAGGGCCTGTCCTTATTAGCCCGAGTTGTCAAAATAGCCAGCTAATTTTGATCTGAGCAAATTTCCCTGATAACAACTAGTGCCAGCTTATTCCCATTGAAGTCTTCAAATATATCTGAACAGGGGGGATTTAGCCCAGTGACAACTAAGCTCCAACTAATTTGCAGTACAGTTTGCAAAATAGCCCACTAATTTTGATCTGGGAAAATTAACCTGATCACAACTATCTTGAACTAATTCACAGTGAGAAGTTTTCAGAATGGCCCTCTAACTTTGATAGTCTGATCACAAATAGCTCCAGCTAATTTACAGTGATTTTTTTAAAATAGCTTGCTACTTTTTATCTGGAGAAATTTGCCCAATGACAACTAGCTTGAGCTAATTCGTAGGAAAGAGGCAAATATTTCACCCTTATGGATGATATGTCAGGCCAAGATATTAGTCTGAGATATTACCCCCACTGTAGCGAACCAGGACTTGTTTGGCCAATTACCGGGCTGATTTATCAGTGTAGACGCACTCAGACTGTGCTACACTTTGGAGCTCAAGCTAATATCTCAAGTAAGCAGGCATTGTTTGACTCTTGCTAATGGAGACGGGGAAAATCCAAACTCAAATTTTTTTCTTCTTAATTTCTTAAGAAATGGTCCATTATTTGTCACTTGAAGCTCGAGCTTGTTCAGGTTAATGGAAATGTGCCTTCAGTGAACATTCATCCTCATGCAGTTGCCATGGCGACTGCATCATACCCCTTTTTTAATCAGCATTAAAAAATTTTTTTTATTGTGCTGTGGTGAAATGCTCATTTCATTTCAGGTATTGCGACCTTGGATGAGCAGTTTATTATATTGGATTTAAAGGGAAATATTATTTTAGAGAGAAAGAAAGGGGGACAGTCTGTAAAGTAACATCTGTATGAATACCAATTTGAACTGTAGTATTGGTTAGTTTTAATTGATTTCATCTACTTTATTGACTGAAGTAGATGAAAATACAAAATAATTTTTAAATGTCAAATCTGAATGAGGCTAAAAACTTTGTATGATAGCATGGCCTAAAGAATGTGTTTTTATCTCTATAGCTTACTCATTTAGGAGAGATCCTAGAATGTTAATTATGATATTAGAAGGAGTATTATTGATGTCCTCTCTGTCCCATGTAGAGGGCAATAGATGAAGAGTCACTATGGTTACATAAATCATTCAGCATCAATGCATCCATCTTCTTATTGGTGAATATGTGCTTGGTAGTCTAACGGATCAGTCTTCTTAGAAGTAGGACATGTAGAGGATGGTTTGATTTAATCTCCATTCTGACTGTCAACGTAATGACATAATTAAATCTATCTAATTAAATGACCACGGCATATAAATGTATAGTGAGGTATTCCTAATTAAGAAAATAATTATTCACTCTTTTGGAATTATTAATGTTTTCATTTAAAAAACTGACGTTATAATGTTTTCTTTTCCGTTATAGTGTTTTCTTTTCCGTTTTGTTATTGTGTATTGTAATTGTTTTACCCTGCATGAGATGCATCAAATGTAATTCAATCTCTGACCTGGGTTTATGTAACATCTTTATTATTATGTTATATGTAGTTTCTTGAATAAAGATGAATAACAACAATTGTCTGCTGGAAGACAGGAAGGCTTTAATATATATAATTAAAGAGTTAATGCCCTCCTTGCAAATAACAGGCATATATATATTTTATTTCAGAAAGAAACTGAAGCTTGATGTTTGGAAACAGAAGTGTAATAAATTATGGCTGATTACTAAGGTTTCATTAATAGAGGCTCTGATTACCGGTACCTGTATTTGACACTCTCCACTTGTTTTAATTGGTACTTCTGATATTCCTTTTACAGGAATCGATACTTTGTCAGTTATTCTAGTGGTTTACAAGTATTTCTTTTTTTAGCTTATTTCTCAGAATTGCTACTAATACAGCTCTTCGTCAGTTTCAGTTTGCAACCAGCTATGTATAGGATACAAATCTTGTCTTCATCAGCTCGAGTTTGCCAAATAGCCCGCTATTTCTGAATCGGGAAATTAGCCCGAAGTTACAAATCGCATCTTCATCAGCTCGAAACTCGAGCTTGAGAAATTTGCTCAGTGTTCGCGCATAGTGTGAGTCTTCGCGCTGGTGAAGACGCACTGGACAAATAGCCCAAGTTATCTTGGTAAGATTTCCCGAGCAAATAGCCCGCTATTTGCATCTTCACCTGCCAAAAAGCTCGCTATTTCGTGATCGGGCTAATTTCCTGAATCAGAAATAGCGGGCTATTTGGCAAACTCGAGCTGATGAAAACAAGCCTATAGAGACAAGTAGTAGAACCTTAGCACCTGTAAGATCTCAAAAAGATAATATGATATCATTTGGAGCCAGAGGGACATAAACTCATATCAATTACACAGAGTTGATCGACCGCCCTTCTCTCTCTCTCTCTCTCTCTCTCTCCAAATAGACAATAGGGATATTGTTTTCCATAACACCTTTGAAAAAGAGAAACTTAGAACAGGAGACATGACAAAACTATTTGTTTGTTCAAGAAGCATGTTCCAGTTTCCTGCCAACGACCAAAACCAAGATTTTTTCCTTCTTATCTACTGTATAAGCAGATATTTTCGTGAATTTCAAGAATCACTCATTGATCGCGAATTTAACAACACACAAAAATATTACCAGCATGTAATGTCACATGTCAAAATCATTCAAGGAAGCTTTGTTGCATGCGGCACATGGCGTCTATACACTAGCACGAGCTGCTACAGGGTCGTGCGGTACATTTTTAAACCAAACTATAAATGGGGCACTTCAATATATTATTTTCATTTATTTCTCCTGAAATAATAGTATTGAATAGTATATAACTGGTAGTGGTTCTGGCTTTACGCGAATTTAACAACTTGCAAATTTGTCCTGGAACCCTTGATCCGTGAAAATATCTTTGTGTGAAAATATTTTGGCTTATACAGTATATTACTCATCCCTGGAGTTGAGAAGACTGGTATGAAACACAGACTAGCATTCATTTACTAAGCTCAGATATATTGGTAATTCCTGAGGCCTAAACGAAGGGTTGTAGGTTTAGCTATGCAGACACTGAAAGATGCTGAACATGGGATGGGAAGATGCGTTCTCACTGTAAACCATGATTTAATGAATGTTTCATGACAGAGAGAACAATAATTTACCGGTAGTTAACAGTTTGTGAAAGAGAGGATGTTTTAAGTATTGAAGTCTTCATGTATAGACTCAGCTGGCTTGTGGAAAAGTGCTAAGTGTATAGACTCTACTTGTGCTTGCAAGAGAGTAAACGGGTGAATGCCGATTTTCAAGATTATTTGTAAGAAAGTGCAGTAGACCTGAATGAGACCATGGACCTGAGAGACATACCACATAAAGGAGAGATGTATGAGATGATGCAGGGAGGTGTGTTTGTGTTAAGGAAAGTCATGTTTTGGAAACGTTGAAATGAAACTTTATGTTAGCCTGTGAAGGAAGGCTGATAAAGGAGATATGCACAGAGAAGATATGGGGAGGTTGTGTTTATTTGAATTTAGATCATGTTCTGGAAATATTAAAATGAATAATGTTAGCTTAGTAGAAAGAATGATGAAGGAGAAATACCAGTATGCAGAGAAAATACAGGGAGGGTGTGTTTATGTAAACTTAGATCATGTTTTTGAAACATGAAAATGAAAATTATGATGTTAGGGCTGATAATAGATAGTTCAGTGCACTCTAGGTAGGAGTTGAAAACAGAAAAATATCAGTAAAAATAGGAGGAGACAGAAGTGAAAGATGGGGGAGGGTGGAGGTGTAAGATTTTCAGACATCAGTAGAATTGCTAAAGCTACCTCGGCTCAGCTCCACAGGGGGAAACAAATTGAAAGCAATAAATCAAATTAATGTAACAAGCCAAATTGGAGAGAGATATTTCATACATGTATTTGCAAATGATCAGGGGAATTTTGAGGAAGGAGGAGAGATGGAAGGAGGGAGAGAGTGAAGGAGTTAGTGAGAGAGAAAGAGAGAGAGGGGGAGGGGAGAGGATGGTGTGTAATATATAAATGTACGTCAAAATAGAGTGAAATGGTAGAAAAAGGGATGAAAGATGATAAGAGTAGATGTCAATATAGACAAGTGAAATATATATATGACACTTTTCCTGATAGGACATTGAAAGGAGAATGAACTTGTTATCATAAATGAACATTTAATATGCCGTAGTATTGGTAACTACCTGTACATCGTAGTTACAGAGTAGATGGAGGAATAGAGGAAAAGAATGAGAGAGAGAGAAAGAGAGAGAGAGAGAGAAGAGAAGAGAGAAGCGAATGAGCAAATGGGTTGGTCAAGAAGATATTGAAGAAGGAGATAAAGGTATGAATATGAATGCAAAGAGGGAGGAAAATGGAGAAAAATATTGAGAGGAAGGGTTAGTGACAAGCCAAATCATTTGAAGTAGACATTGTCCCCCTTTAAGATGTTATCAAGAATTGAGAGAAGGATGGGTAGACATGGTGAATGATTCCTTGAAGTGAGAAGAGGTATTGGATGAGATCAGAAACCAGAGATGTAAGAGTACATCACTTCATCCATGAGTGGTCATGACAGTGACTCATGCTACCCTACCCCTCTAGGCGACGCCCTCTTCATCACAGTTTGAATGTGATGCACAGTTTTTACCTAGCAAAGGACACTAACAACCTATTCCTCACAATCCCAGCAACAAGTCTGCTTTCCCCTTTACATACATGTGCATTCAGTTATTTGAAGTGCAAGTTCTGAGCAGTATGAAACTGATAAATTTGCAAAGCTAGGCATAGTTTTACATGATTGCTATTATTATCTTCCTCATTCTTCCTCTTTCTTTTTAGTAATACTTTACTCTATCACAAATTATCTCTTGTATTAACCTGACATCCACAAAATGTGTAATATCAATAAATTTGTTTATATCTTTAACATATTTCCTATTTTTCTGTAAAGTAGATTTTTCTATACCAATGTGTATTTTAAGCACATGATATATTATGTATCTTAACCGTAATAATGCATATGATAATCTAAAATTACTGGCATGTATCATAAATCATATTTTGTTCGTGAAATTATTTCAGGTCAAGGCTACTTGCATTCATCTCTTTTTGCATATGGAGGATTTCCTTTTCTTTTCATCAGCCATAAAAACAGAGCTTAGCCCCCCACCCCTCAAATATTTCAATCTCAGTTCAATCATTAGAGTAGTCGAGGTGTCAGGCGTACATGCAGTTAGCCAGCTGCACAAAGAGAGGGAAGGTGTGATTTCCGCAAGTTTGGGTATAAAGCTACAAAGTTAACACCTTCCCATGGTGGTTTTTTGGCGGGGCAGGTGTTGAGATATGCTGGAATATATGATTCTATTCAACGCCGCCGTCAATGTTGGTTATTTCCGCTGCTGACTTGGCTGTGCTGTTTTCTGTGCTGCTATTTGCAAAAGTGATCTGATATTTTAGTGTTGTATACATGTATACTTGTTGAAATTTCCTTTGCTTTTTTATAGATTTACTTTTTCAAACTTATTTGTCAGCCAACCCATTCCCCCCCCCCCTCCTGACTGTCTCTTTCCACCCCATCTCTCTGTTTCTCTCTTTTTCTTCTATTTTCTCCTATGCTCTTGCCCTTTCTGATTCTCTCTCTCTCTCTTTTCTCTTCTATATTTGTCTTTCTCACTTTCTACATATTTCTCTTATCTTTATTCCCCTCTTTCTATCCCTCTCTTCCTTTGATTTTATTTCTCTCTTTCTCTCTCTCTCTCTGTCTGTCTTTATATCTATATTTTTCTTCTAATCACTCACTCAGTCTCTCTCACACTGTTCACTTTTCTCCCCCATTTTCCCCCTCTTCCTGTCACACCACCATTTCGGTCGACAGCATTCAAAAAATATATCTCTGTTTCTTTCTCTTTGTATGTTCTTTGTGTATGCCATGCTTTTTTTTCTTCTTCTTCTTTTTCTTCTTCTTCTTTCAATTGATGACTCACTTTTAACCACATTTTATCAAATAATAATTTACTAAGGGATATAGTTCAACGAAACAGGCCACATGGTGTTATAGAAACTCTTCCCACCCACTTGCCATTGAAACCCATAACTCAGGAAACATGAAATGTTTCACTATATCAGATTTATTTCCCTTGAGATAATTAAAGCATAATTTTTGTATCATATACTTTGAAGAAAATATGTCTTAACTTTATTACCCTGAGATTGAGATAAAGACATAATTACCACATCCCCTTTTCCTTCACAAAAAATACATCCACAACTGTATACAACTGCAGCTCATAGCTTTCAGGTGCAATGCCTGTTGTAATCTACGGCAGACTACGCCATACTTACCTATACCAAATCAAGCTCAGACTCTGTCTTAAATTCATTTGTAATTGAATCAATGATTTAGAATATAAATGGTTTGAATAGAAATGTCAAATTTGCAACTGAATAAACCCCATCATATGTGACACTCTGCCTTCTACTACTGTGCCATAAATCTAAACCAAACGAAGTAAATCCACAACTTCTACTTGTAGGGTCTGCAGATGTAAACTACACAGATACCACCCTCTGTGATGACATTAGGGGATTTCCCAGACATGTCTTTGTCTTGCCAACTGCACACAGACACATGGGCAAATTGCTACTATCCTGGTATTAATTCCTCTTTTGATTTCGCAATCTTGAGTTTTCCGATATGATGGAAGAGTATAATATATCTCGCACTAACCTTTGGGTATTTTTCTGTCTCAACATTCAGCTATTTTCCACCTCTGTAATCTATTTTTGGAAATTGAATTTAATGTGATTCCTCTACTGAGGCAGGTATAAAAAGATTCAGTGATAGGTTTTTGAATCATAAAAAATTCTTTCCCAACTGCAGATATTTCTCTTGAGTTAGAGATGTTAAATTTTGTATTTGAGAAAGGTTCAGCGCACATATTTCTTTGAGTTTGCAGATTCATTTTGATTTCATACATTTTGGAGTGCTATAATAGGATTATTACAATATAACACATTTAGATAGCCTGTCTTCTATGGTGTAGTAAATGAATCTCTACTTTTGAAATTGAGCTTCTGTTTGTCTTTCATTTGAGGTATACCCAAGGATATCAGAACATTTTATCCAAAACTTGTCAAGAAGCAAACATTTGAAGAACAAGAAAGGAGACTTCTGTGACTTTGCCTGCAAGATCTTGATGTAACCAGAACTTTATTCAACACAAATCAAATTGTGGAGTTCATGTATCAGCAAATGAAGTGATCTTTTAGCAACGTTAACTTTGTAAAGCAACTCACATGTTCATCATAATTCAACTTTACCTCACAGACAATTTAATTCCTGTAGATTGGTACATTCCAGAAACATACTGTAATACGCATTATTTGATGGAAGGTCTCAAACGATTTGTGAGATAGCTTTGCATCATTTTGCTACAATCAGAATTCAGCCAGAATATTTGATAAGAACCTAAAGGCAAAGTGTGTGGATAAATTGGCATTTTAAGAGCGATGACTCGAGTTTGACTGAGAAGTTGCCACTTTTCAAGCTTCTCCATCATCATCAACAGCATCATTGGCAGTAACACCATCATCATCATCATCTTTTGTGAAAACTTTGTGGAGACTTGTGCTGCCAAGAGTGGAAATACAACCTACTGATATTTGAACTTTGACTTTCATCAGCATCATCGATATTTTCTTAACATAATTATCCAAGGAGATTAAAAACAATCATGTTATCTGCACCCCACTTAATCCTCTTTCTTACACTCCTCTCCCCTTCGCTCTGCCGAATCTTCATCCCCACCTCCACAGGACCATGTGACATGGTTCTCTGTATCTTTGGAGCGGTATGCATAGAGAACGATCAAGGGCGCCCCCAGTGCATCTGTGATCGGGAATGCCCGGACATCATGGCACCTGTCTGCGGGTCAGATGGGACAACGTACCTCAGCGAGTGCTTTCTGGATAAAGCTTCGTGCGAGCAGAAGAGGAGAATTTATGCTGCATCACAAGGATCCTGTGGTAAGTAGAACATTTTTCTTTCTGATAAATATTTTTAATCATAATGTTTCTCCAATGATATTTGCAGTTATTAGGATTAATCCTAAGAAGCTCTTGCCAGGTTACCCTAGGTAATTAACTTTATATAAAAAAATAGCTGGCATAAAATCAAATGAGATATAGAGATTTTTTTACAATATATGATATCTTAAAAGGACTCTCTTATTATTACACCAGTACTTACAAATTATAGTCGTAATGAATGTCATGTACTTGACAATTAGTTATGCTTTTGTTAGCTCTTTCATTGGATTCAAAATTAATTTGAATAGTTTCTTCTCTATAAGTTTAGTTTATAAAAGAGAAAATTAAATTTAGAAGCACACACAGAAATAGGAACATGCCATTTTTTCCAGTATTGACCTATTTTTAAACAAGGAAATATAAAATGAATTGCCATTACTCCATCAGAAATAATCTGACTTTCTCTATTCAACTAGAAACGAATATGCCAATCTTCTTAATTTACAGTTTGCTTTTAAAGAAATCAAAATTTTGTTGCTCAAACCGTCCTGCTCCTCATCGCAAAGTTATTCCTCCCATGGCATCAGAAAGAGCTCCAGAAATTCAACAAAAACAGAAAATATTTTGAAACCCATTGGAAAAGAGTTGGAGGGGTCAGGTCATATGGTTACAGAGAAATTTGAAACTTTGCTCTGTCCATTATGATTAGTGCTTGAGGCCTGATCGTGTTTATCTTCCAATTAGCAGCTACAGTCTTGTAGTTGTAGCTAAAGTTTGGCTATTAAAGTGCTACGTTCAAGGGCATGTCTTGCCTACATAAGTCTTCGGCAGACGAAAATTGGCAACTTTTTTTTTTACAGAAAATAATGCCAGTACCTGTTTCACAACTCTGGATCAAAGGCAGCTTTGGGAAGTACAGATTTGTAAAAAGTCGGCTCATTTTATGATGATTTATAGTTTCATATTTATGAACTGGATTCCGTAGCGTATGTTGAACCAGATTCTAATAACAGTTGCGTGGATTTGACTCAGAAATTATGAATCAGTATTTGTAACATTACTTAAAAATTGATCTTATGGAGATGAGATAGTTTCCGGCAATTCTGGGATTTCTATTACAAGAGAGAGAGAGAGAGAGAGAGAGAGGGGAGGGAGGTAGAAGGGGAGGAGGAGGGAGGGGAGAGAGAGAGTCATTTAGACATTAAACTTAACACACTTCATAACTTTGTACATTCTTCAAATGACTTTCAAGTAATTGTACAGATAATTCAAGAACTGTATATTTGTATGAAGTTAATTCACATTGAAAAACGGTTCTGCCACTTTTTGCTCTGGCAAAAATTGCTATTAGGTCAATATCCTATATTAACTTAATTTCTAAATTCAACCCATCATGAAAAGTATACATAACTCCAACCCTAACCCTAACCCTAAATCCAACCTTAAACCAACCTTAAACCTAGTTGCAACCCTAACCCTTACCCTCTATTTTGAATAAAATAAAGTTTGGAGCGGTTGTCTTTGGAGCAAGTGTTTGAGGACCCTAAAACTGGTCTGAAACACCACACTACCTTACGTCTTTAATTCATTCTTTGAAAATCTGAGACCCTAAATATGAAACTGGTTTCTTGCCAAAGCACCGAGCCTGACCTAGAAAGTGTTATACAGACAAAACATGTCTCACCTCGTTCTTATACATTACTTTACCTACAGGTGTGTTAAATCAGTAATATTGTCCAAGCGTTGAAATAGGTCACTCAATTGGTTGTGTCTTTCCCAATCAAGTTAGACAAACTGCTGAAATTGTGAACAAACATATTACTCGCTTGTTGCTTGTGAACTTTTTTGATCTCTTACTTACACAGCGACACGGTGTGTTTCCACTGTTTGTAGAACGTGTCTCATGGGAGGAAACACTTTTGGGAACAGTAGTGAGAAAAAAAATTATGACAAAGAAAGATGTTCAACAGATTCAGCAGGTTGATACAAAACAAAAAATTTATGAATCTTTATTTGAATAGCAGTTGAATACCTTATCATAAAATAGATTTTCTGTTGAACTAGATATAAACAAGTTTTATAACTGATTAAACAAAACTTGTGAAGTAGTTTTCATCACAAAGGAAGTTCACATTATTCAGTACAATTAATATAAGACTAAATTTAATTAGTTTATTTTTCTTTCATTTTACCTTAGCTATTGAACTATTTCAACATTCTTAGATAAAAGATGTGTTTATAAGAATGTCTTTTTTCAGTCTTTTTTTTGCATTCTAATTGAATCAGGATCCAAATGTTTAACTGGATTATCTTAATCAGTCACTATTAAATGCAATATAAAAAGATGCGATCATTTAAAACTTTGCATCATCACTGGAAATGTTACTTCTCCCATGCTCTTGTCCTAAGTGTTAGCATATTTTAGGATTTGGTCTACGGTATCATTAATCTTAATCCGAAAACTTGTGTTTTTTATCAATCACGGAATCAGTATGAAAAATGCCAAGTTGTATTGTTGGATCGTAATTGGAAATATTACTCTCTCCACATTTCATGTTGACTCGTGTGAATGCACCCCAAAGACTTTGGCCCTCATCACACACACACACTTTGGTCCTTCCCAAACAGCCCAAAACAGCCCAAAACAAACAGAGCTATGAATAGAGCATCAAGTTTGTTCTTGACATTCTCCTTTGTCTGCGACTGCTCTGTGTAAGAAATGAGAGACCCCTGTCAAAATATAATTTCTATTTGCTCAGGAAATAGTTTGGCTTAGGGGACATCTTGCAAATGTTTGCTGAAGAAACGTTTAAAGGGAACGCTTCTGAACATTATTGAACTTTTATTCCTCCTTCTTTGAAATTGAAAGTGAGGAGGCCAATTTGTAGCTTAATCTCAAACTGATAGCTATCAAATGACACAGTTTAAAAAAAATCATTATTTTTCAATTTGAAGTGTATTTGCGTATTCCATGTTGAATCGAATATAACATTAAAAACATTCCAGATATGACACTATAAATACATTATTAATGACAATCATAATTTTGATATAATTTTAATTAAGTTTATGAGATGGATATACCTTTATGTCAGGTGTGCAGCAGTTCAAATTTTTATAAAGAAAACTATTTCTACCCATTTTTATTTCAGATGCGAACACACTCTTGTTTATTGTATCTTTATTTGATTAAATCGCAATCCTTTATTTAACTGATATTGATTTTGATTTTGATTTGTTTTGATTTAAATCATATCAGATGAGCAGGATCCATGTGAGGGTGTCCAATGCAGCTTTGGATCCAAGTGCGAGGTAGAGGGCGACAGAGCAACATGTGAATGTCCTGTTGATGTGTGTCTGTTGATTTACAGTCCTATATGTGGGAGTGATGGTGTTTCCTATGGCAACACGTGCGAGATGGAGACAGCCAGTTGCACGCAACAGAAAGAGATCACTGTTATTAGTCAGGGGATGTGTGGTATGTATAATATTATATAATTCATCAGCAAAAAGGAGGATTATTTGCTTTGTATCAAACACTGATTATTTTAAACACATTAATTAGCAGTAACAAGAAAATGAGAGATCTTAATGCCACTATCGTCACTGCTTGCAGGGAGACCCATACTACCAAGTCAAGCGTGTTACGATATTAAAGGGCAAGTCCACTCCAAAAATAACTTACTTTCAATAAAAGCAGAAAAATCAGACAAACCAATCAAAAAAAGTTTGAGCAAAAATAAGAAAGTTATGAATTTTTGAAAAAGTATGTAAAACTATGGAACAATGAGAATCACAACACAAATTGCCAAGCTGGTTATCAGTTTGTGACGTCATGTCCTCACAACTTATCAATTGCTTTATATAGTTTAATCCCATTAATTTCCTTTTATCCCCAAAACTTGATTTCCCATGCCTATGCCCAGGTTATATGATTTGTATCATATTGCGTGCATGACATTTCCCAAAAACTTTGATGAATTTTGAAGAATTGATACTATTTTCTGAATATTGTATTTCATGATTATTGATTTTTATATAAATAGTTTATCAAAATTCAACTTTTCATGATTTAACTGGACAAAAATTACTCTTTATTTGTGCATCCACACAAAAACATATTACTAACAATCTAACTTGGATGCTGATGTGAAGAAATAAGATTCTTAGGGTGAAAATAGGAAATTTATATTATCAATATAAAGAAAATAATTAGTGGATAGTGAGGACCATACGTCACAGACTCATGAGTGAGTTGCCAATTTGTGTAGTGATTTTCAAAGTTGTTCATGTCATTAAAAATTCATAACTTTCTTATTAGTTATCCGATTTTGCTCAAACTTTTTTTGATTGGTTTGTCTGATTTTTCTGCTTCTATTTGAAGTAAGTTATTTTTGGAGTGGACTTGGGCTTTAATGCTGTACATACACTGCAGATATACAGATTTGCTAAACTATCGCAAGTGGCTCAGGCTTGGATATTGAGAATTTGGTGAAAAATGCCGTTAAATCCTGAACTACATCATGAACTAAAGCAATGAATCAACGAAAGTTTAATGTATTTAAATCTAGATTTCATTTTTCCTACGAAAAGCTCCTTCTTTCATCCCTTCTTCATAAATGTATTTCTTGCACAACATCATAATTCTCCCCATTTTCTATTGTCTCTAAAGTTGAGATGGATCCATGCGACAATGTTACCTGCAACTTTGGAGCTTCCTGCGTCGTCGAGGGCGCTGTTGCAAGTTGCCTATGTCCTGAGATTTGCCTGGAGAGTTACAACCCGGTGTGCGGAAGTGACGGTGTCGATTACAACAACGAATGTGATTTGAATGCTGCTGCTTGTTCGCAACAAAAAAGTGTAAATGTGGTGTTCCAGGGTTTGTGTGGTAAGTCTTCTTTCAAACTGGAGATTTTTTATATAGATATTTTAAGTGGAATATATTTGAAAAACTGGTATTTCAAAACTAGACATAATATTGTTGATAAGGAAATGCAATCTCTGACTCTTGACTCTAATTTGTGCATCTGTTATGATAGTTTTTGAAAGCTTCTGACAAAAAAATAATAATTCTGATATTGATTAAAAAGATAAACATGTATAAATAGATTAAGAATATCCCAAAGTTATTAAGCAAGCCAAGGTTATGATTTCATTAGAAGAAACAAAAAATGTTTACACTGGAAGATTAAAATTTTAACAGATTTCTTCAGTCATCCCTGGTATGTCATTTTAAATACCTGAAAACACCTTTGACACTAATCTGATAAATCTCTTTAAATCATTTATGTTTTGTTCTTAGACCCTTGCAGAGATGTTGAATACGAGAATGCATCATGTAAGCTGGATCGTAATCGTCTGCCTCAGCTGGGCTGTGATTTGAGTTGTCCTAGAAACATGATAAACGCTGTATGTGGGTCTGATGGTGTGACATATGACAATGACTGCGAGATCACAAGAGCTGCATGTCTCGGTAACCTAGAGAACATCTTAATCACCTTTACTGAGGGCCCCTGTGAGGATGGAACACGTAAGTGGAAAGAAAAGTCTTTTTTATTTCATGTACAGGAGAAAAATATAGTAGCTATACCAAAACAAAATGTACCAAATGACTCTATCGTACACTTTCTTATAGTGATGGATTATTTTCAATGAATTTGTGAACTAGTATTGGTCAAGTATGTTCTTGACTTTCAACAATTGGGATCTCAGTTTTGATATTGAACTTCTCATATGCAATTAAATGCATTACACTCTTGCTCCTGATTATATGTAGATCATATCACAGTGAGTATTAAGCTTGCCTGCTCAACTTTAAAGTGTATATACATGTATGTACATGTGAGCTTCAATTCTAGATTTTGATTACCCGAATTAATGAAATTTCTCGTAATCTTTTCCTTCACACCTGCCATAGATCCCTGTGAAGAATTCACCTGTGACTATGGCCAGTGTTTGGTAGACGATGCCGGCATGCCTCAGTGTGTGTGTACGCCCTGTCCCGAGGTCTTTACTCCTGTTTGCGGGAGCGACGGTCTGACATACCCCAGCGTGTGCCACATGGAAGAAGCCAGCTGTATGGAACGCACTGACATTACTCTAGCAAAAGAGGGCGTTTGTGGTGAGTGAGATACTTTTATGTTTGTTTCTTGCAGTGCAATTACACTATATTTTAGTTAACTCACAGATTTTTGAGGAATTTCAAATGGCACATACATGAAATTTAAATGTGGGTTCTTATTGGTGTTTTCTTCTTTAAAAGTAATAATGAACATGTAGATTATACTAGAATTGTGCCCAATGAGCAAGTAATATAGTTTTCTTGGAAGAAGGTTGCATACATGAAGTTTGGGTAATTTTTCTTTTTTACCAAAGTTGAAATGTTGAAATGAACAAACAACAATATAAATTCACTGTTATTTCTACATTGTACAGACTGAAATGTTTTGTGTAGATGTACATTTAGTCAAAGAGAGATCTAGAACTTTAATTTGCTTCTTTCTAGAGATGGAGATGGGCTGACCACGCATCGATTCATTCCTTTCTACTGGGATTACAATGAAAATTTAAATAACTTTTTCAGGTATTTAAACTGTAGTTGTGAGGTTCAAAACAATATTTAAACATATGTGATGATCTAATTATCTCCTTTTGACTTCCATTTTCTTTGCATGTAGATGGAACTAATATAATCGGCTGTCAAACCCCAGCATGTAATGAGATGGAGAGCGCTATCACCACTGTGTGCGGAACAGATGGTAACAACTATCCAGGATTGTGTGCTTTGCAGGAGGCTGCTTGCGAAGCAGGGATCGATATTCAAGTTGCAATTAATGGACCCTGTGGTACGTCACCAATACTTCGTGTAACTTCTTTTAAGTGCTTGTGATACGTAATATTTAATTTTGATGTTAAAAATGAGAGATTTTTCATCTCCAATCCTTTTGAATTCACAGAGTATAGCACCATTTCTTACAGTTATAAAGCATTTCTCAGATTTGCACCATCTTATATATGGGCCACTTGAACAAAACTAAGCCACCACAAACAGACCAGATAAGTGAATAAAACATGATATAGCAATATGCAGTGTATAATGTCATAGTATGTGGTTCAAATTTCTGTACATTAGCTGAACTCTGGTGCTGTAACATATGCTCCTGTGACAATTCCTACAGGTTTTTATTTCATCCAAGATATACTGTTATGGTAGCAGGTGGGTTTAATGTTAGGGTTGAGTCGGGCACAATTGTAGTGTTTGCTCCAAGGTTAAAGTAAAGTATTTGGTTATTATGGGCTATTGTATGTAAACAAGTGTTGCTGGATCATGTGTTGTACTACCTTAGTTCCATCTAAATTGAATTTAAATATTCATTTATCATTAATTATTCATTCATCTTGTTTGAATATGCAGAGTCCTGTGACACAACAGAATGCAGTCATGGGTCATTTTGTCAGATGACCCCTGACGGGCCGAACTGTACATGTAGTGACCATTGCCAGATGGTCAATCTACCGGTCTGTGGGTCAGATGGAGAGACGTACGCCAGCGAGTGTAAGCTCAACGTGATGGCATGCAACGCAAGGAAGAACATTACGGTTGTCTCTTATGGAGCATGCGGTAAGTGAGATAGACTTTCAGGTAGTTTTTATTGAAATTGATCTGATATAGTTAAGTTTAGATACATGTTATCACCTAGAAGGTTGTTATGTGATATTATTAAAGACAAAGTTTTGGTATGGGGTCATGAATTTGGTTCAAATGAACATATTGGAAGCATATGCGATCCTACAATATTCAATGATCGTTGTCGCGGTTGAAATCGGGTCTAAAGTGATGAAACTGTAAATATTAAACTCTCTGTGTTGTATAGCGCCCTCTCAAGACTGATATTACTTTAGCTTTAAAACAATGTTTCTTGACTACAATCGAGCGATTTGCTATTCCCGTTTGGAAATTATATATCAGAACTGCATATTCTTAGATTTTCATGGTCGCAGCTACCATGGAATGGCCTTAGGCGCTATTTGAAATGTTTGAAATTTACCGGGAGCACCGGTAAATTTTTTATTATTCAATTTCTCGAAAGCAGAAGTGTTTTAGGGGCTAAATTTTCTGGTGCTTATAAGACATCCACAGGGACATCCAAATATATCAACATTTTTAAGAATTACTATCCATCCAATTTTCAAAATTTCCCAAAACTTTGCATTACCTTTAATTAAAATGAATTGGAATTGTGGATAAGTATATTGATTCAAAGATATGTGTAAAAGATTTGGTAAAGCAAAAGGACTATCATACTAGTGTTTTAAATGGAAATTTACCTCTTCATTGACATACTTCCTGCTTGGCAAATCCATATCTACAAGATTGCTTGTCATTATATATAAATTTGATATTGCAAACAAATCTTTACTTTTTGTATGCATTTCTTGGTTGTCTTGCAGTCCATAGCATAATGGAATGATGTTGAATATGTTCAATAATGTGATGTATACATTTTTTTCATTTTACAATGTTAACTATTCTTATCACTCTCATACTTTATGACCTTGTAAGTCTCAAGTGCTATTGTTACTGTTGTTTCTGCTGAAATGAATTATTACTATTTGATATGACCATGATCCATTATAGAGGACTGTGTGGGTGTAACATGCGAGACCGAGCGCTTCAACCAGGTGTGTTACCAGGGCATGTGTGTTTGTCAAGAGTCCTGTCCTATGTCACGCTCTGACGAAGACATGGTTTGTGGTTCGGACCAGGTGACCTACGACACCGTGTGTCATCTCAAGGGCGCAGCATGTCAGGCAGAGTCGAACCTCACTGTGGAGTACTATGGACCCTGTGATGGTGGGTTTCGATCTTCTTCTTAATTCAAAAGAATGAATAGATATACCAATCAGATTTAGAATTACTAATTGATTTGATGTTTAAAACAATGTCGTTATTTTATGTCACTGTTAATTTTGATGATGAATGAACTAAATCAAATAAATCAAATCAATGTATGATAGATAGTCTTATCACTTGAATCTGTATATATTTAATTTCTCTAAGTTGGCAGCATATGAATAATGGAAGTAAAACAGTCATACAGTAATTGCCATTACGTGTGAATAACTGATAATTTTGAGTAAAAGAGTATTTTCAGAATATTTGAAGATAAGTCTATTAACATCCCTTCATGCCACAATGATATGATATGTAAATAGATTATTTAGAACCGAAATGAAGAGGTATTCTCTGTCGATGTTTTATGAAAAGGAAAAATTTTTATGATAATTCGACTATTTTGACTGAAGTTATGTAATATTTGTTCTAATTCAGAATATCAGATTTTCTTACATCTTTAATGTATTTCCCCCTCCTTTTTTTACCCTAAAAACAGAGTTCTCTGGAAGTGGCACAGAGTTCCCCGATTATTCAGGCAGCGGCGCCACGCCTCCAAATGAATTTGAGTTTGACCTCTGTGACGAGACCTCATGTAGCTTTGGTGGCATCTGCCGCCCTCTATCAGCCGATACTTACGAGTGCATCTGCAAGTTCAACTGCCCTGCCGTGAGGTTGCCTGTTTGCGGATCGGACGGGGCAACGTACGGTAATGAATGCCAACTGAAGGAGGCAGCCTGTGAACTACAGTCAAGTATCGTCTTGGAGAAGATTGGCACATGTGAAGGTAAAGAGTAAGATTATTCTTTGTAGATGTCTCGTTCAATTTGTAAGATACCAAATATCACAAAGAGATTCAGTGATCAATCTTTTTAGGATTTTGGAAAATTGCAAAGAAAATTGCCTTGCTCAGCCTTTGTTGTAGAAATGTAGATAAATTTTAATTAGGTTGTTTATCTTTCAACCTTTTATTACATAAGTGAATATCAAGGATTCTTGTATATTAAACAAATTTGCATAGTTGTCTGGAAATTCAAAGAGTTGATGATTTTGTTTTTATTAGTGAATGGTGTATTTTTAGTAAAATACACATGGACTTTATATTCGATCAATCCATATTCCTTTCAATTCAATGCAAAATAAATATACCAATGAAAATTAAAGTGACTCGGTAACATTGTTGAAGGTTGATGAAAAAACTGCGTAATTATTGTATGAAATGTTAGTTATTATATTCCTTCTACTGTACTAATCCTCTAAAATCCTGACAAAATTCTCAAACCACAAAGATATTTATGGTTTTCTATGAAGGCATCACTGTGCGACACCCTCTAACAGTAAATTCTCCCAACCAATTTTGAATTTTCCCAACTATTTTTCTATGAAAATTAAACATAAGACTGGCTTTTAAAAATCTGTCAACACTTAAATGTCTGGAATGGTATATAGAGCCAATTTATTGCTTTGTGACAATTTACATTCACCTAAAATGTAATTAGATTGTAATACTATAGTTGGGAGAATTAAGGAATCGATCAGATCAGTTTTTCCCATATTTTATCATCATGTAATACTTATAATTATTTTATACAGAACATAAACATTCTTTTTAATTACCTCCTTGTAGTGACGAATAGATCTGCTTTGTTTATTAACATCATCAAAACCTGTTTCGGTGAAATTTCAACCCAATATTGAATATGAGAAAAATAAAAGCAAAACAAAATTAAATTTCCTCATTTTCTGTTTGCCCACTTCTAGATGTTGAAATGGAGCCATGCGATGGAGAGAGCCCTCTAGTGAATGAGGGAACCATGGAGGCATACACCTGTCAAGAAGACAACGGGGGCGAGGATTGCCCCTCCGGTAGTTACTGTCACATACACCCCCTCGGGAGGTTCTCTGCTTGCTGCGCTGGTGAGCAAATAGTTCTTGAGGCATAACTAGGGGTTATAGGGGATGGGAAGGAGGGAGGGGAAAGACGGAGGCCAAGGGGAGGGAGGAAAAAAGGAGGTAAAATAATGAGGGAGAGGGTTTTTTCACATCCATCTTCTAGAGAAGTTCTCAGTTTTCTGCACTGGTATGAAAGTGGTTCTTGAGCATAGCCAGGGGTTAAAGGGGAGAAAAAGATGGGGTGGGAAGGGAGAATGAAAAAAGAGGTGAGGATTACCCCTATAGTAGCTACTGTCATTTCCTTGGGGAAGGTACTGTCTCTAGTTTTTATGTGCCAGTGAGCAAGTGGTTCTTGAAATGTAAGTGGGGGTTACAAAAAATGAGATGAAAAGAAGGGTATAAGCAGGAAGGAAAAGGGGGAGGAGGTGGGGAATAGTCAAGGTGAAGGGGGAGGGGGATTTTGTCTCTTATAATTGTGAGAAAATATACATCTTATCACATTAATGACTGAGTCTAAATATATATTAATTCAAAAGTCATGAAAATGAAAATCAGAATATGAAATGAATTTTTTCTTTTTTGAGGGGTATAAGAAATTGAAAGTGGTGTTTAAATTAAAGTTGTGAATAATGAAAAGCTATAGAGTCCAAAAGGATCATATCAGTAAGGAAAATGGGCTTTGATTTGTATTTGGATATTTACATTAAAGAAAAACAAAAAATATTTTATGCATGATGACAAAAATCTGAGAATTATACAAATCAATCAGTCAAAGTGCTCATTAAAACATTCTGTAGAAAATTCCACACATTTATGTTCTTGACAAGGTTTTACTATAAACTGTTCTTTAATATCTTCATCTTGTTATTCATTATAATTATAATTACCATGCAACTATTTATTTAATCAGTATTACATATATCATAATTACATGAATACATTTACCTAGTTATAACTCATTCTTTTACACTATTATTTAACATTTAGAATTGTAATAATTTCCTTAGTCATGCAGTAATGATAATATTTTCATGAATAAAAGTAACCATCTTCAAACAATTATGGAAAAGCATGTTTCATTCATCATAAATAATGATCTAGTCAGACCCATTTTTAAAGTATAAACCTATTTTGTAAGTCATCTGCAAGTGATTTTTAAAATAAATATTTGGAAAACAGTGACATTTTTTGGCTGTTGTTAACTTACAGTCCCCTCAGTACTATTTTTATTTTAAAGAAAGAGAAATATATCATTGTGCAATATTTTTGTCTTCTTTGTCATGAGCTCAAATCATCTACTATTTTGAAATACTGTTCCATAAACACTTAAGATATTCATTCCAAATTGATCAGTATTAATAAATAAGGATGTAAATATAGTATTTAAAACCAACATTATTATCATCAAAACAATAATGAGGTACTTGAATCGTTACAAGATTTATATACTTACATGTATATTGTGATATTCAGTAATATATTAAATATCTGTAATGATATGGGTCTTGATTAACTTACAAAGATTAGTGCTCATATCGTATGATAGATACATGTAGTTCATGCAACCAACTAATTGTAGTATTATTATGTTTTCTCCCTACTTTACGCTATCTCATTATCCCCTTCTTTCATAATTCTTCTTTTCCCATCTTATCTGAAATCTACATATTAAAATCATTCATATGTAATTTCATATGTAATCCTTTCATTGTATGTTCTGTTTGCAACCATGCTGTTTTATCATTTATTGCTTTCTGTATTTTACTTTTTGTATGATGTCATCTTTGAGTATTATTTCAATCTGTGTATTTTTACTTGCTTCTTTTCTTTCTCATAATGTGACTTTTACTATCTTTTAATGTACTTCTCAATGTGCTGTGCTACTAAATTATTATAATTGTTAATGTCTTTATTACCATGTGCCATGCCCTTTTATGTTACTTGTAAATGCATTGTATCTTTTGTCTGTATTGACTTTGCATGGTTTCTATTGTCTACATTGTCTATTTTCCTGTGCTCTTTGCATAATAAAATACATCTTTCTTGTCTTGTGATGCGTTTCATAAACATGTGTCTTACTTTCTACTTCTTTGTCATGTCATTCTTCTGCTTTGATATTGTAATTATTATCTGTCTGACTCTTCATCTTGTCATCAATTCTTTTTTTTTCTTTTTTAATTCATAATTTCATGTGGTTATCTGTCTTTCTATCTTGCTGTCATTCTTTATCTACGGTAAATCTATATATCTGTCTGTCTGTCCGTCTGTCATGTTCTATCTGTTCATTTACTTTCTGTCTTTTATTTTCATCTCTTTTTCCACTTTTGCCCTCTTGTTCACTTTCACTTTTTCAATGTCTCTCTCACACTTTGTTTCTCTCCTTCTTTCTCCTCCCATCTCTCTGTCTGTATCTGTCTGACTACCTCTATCTCTCTTTCCCTCCCTCCCTCCCTTCCTCCCTCCCATTTCTCTCCCTCCCTTCTCTCCCTCCCCTCTCTCTCCCTCCCTCTCCCTCCCATTTCTCTCCCTCCCTTCCTTCCTCCCTCCGTCCCCTCTCCCTCTCTCTCCCTGCCCATCTCTCTCCTGTCCCTTGTTTTACTCTATATTACTCTGGATCTTTATTATCAATTAAACTTCTCTCTTATTTTCTCTGCACATCTTTATCACTGTCCCACTATTCAATCCATGTCTACCCTCCTTGCATTATTCATCTTTCCTCCTACCTTCCCTCTCTCATGTCTGGATCTGTTCTTCACTCCATCCAACTCGGTTCGGGAATGGCTCCCTTAGTCACAGGAGGTTGGTCTTTGATTACTCTGCATACCATTTAACTAAGTTGATTAATGGAATATTTCGATTATCAAAATGAAAGAAAATATGATAAAAAATGTTGAAACTCGTGAAGCCATAAAGGAGATGCTATGAGAAGTGCATTTTAAAGTCTAATGCTTCCTTGTAAATGGAAATAGAATTGGAGAAATAAAGGGGAAAAAATGTGTTATCATTGATCGTATATTCACTTGAAATATAGAAATAATTCTGATATAGATTATAAAAAGAGAATAATAGAGTGATAATTCATAGCCATAAATATTTGAGGAAGATCCCTCGTGCTTTGCTTTAGAATTCACCCTCCTGGATAGGCATATTTTCCTTAATTTTCAAAACATAGATGCTTCCAAAAACACTTTAAAGGTTAGGCTTGTACTAACTTTGGCTTGACCAGTTTATAGCTCAAAAGATATCGATATTGTTAAGATACTTCATAATGTAGTTTAGAGTGTTCATGTAGATATACATGAAAATCATCAACAGTACTTTAACATTCATATAGATTTCCTAAATTCCTAAATTTTGTAACCAAATTTATATAACCCCCTCTTTAACAAGTACAATATTTCCCTAGTAATTAGGTTCATGTGTTCCTGATCTAACATGAATTCTGTAACAACTATATACTTATTTATGTAGACAATTTAGACAAAATAATATATACAATGTTATAATTATTCTATAGCCATATCACCATGAAAACATACTACTTGTTTGTAAAATTGAAAACCTCCCAGAAAAGAAGGTATAAATTAGAAAAGACTACAAGATTTTCAAACTTGAAAATAGAATTGAAAGACATAAATGTGATCTTGGGGTTCAGCTTTATGGACTTACTTTCCACAATTTTCTCTGTTTAACTCTTGGAAATGTTTTGAAATTGAAATTATTTGCATCTAATCCCCATTTGGCACTTAAAAGGTATCCAACGTAGGTTACAACAGTAACATTATCTGGTGTGAGCTAAAAGGGCATAACTCCATTTCAATGTAACACCCTCTTGACTCTCATAAGACCATACAGTTTTCTTTGTCTAGAATATGTGGAATAATTGAACACTGTAATAAGCATAAGAAATAGATTTGATAGTCAGTTCTTTACTTGTGACTGCCTGTCTGTATACAGAGCAATCCTCCCAACCCAGCTGTATGGAATCAATGTTTGGATGCTGCCCTGACAATCAGACTGAGGCTCTGGGTGCTAATGGAGAAGGATGTCCAAGTGAGTCACACTTTGATTGTCTTATTACTTTCTTCAAATATTTGAAACAATGACTTATGGGTTTTGCATCTATGAGTCAGGAATATTTAACAATAATTAAATTTAATAACTTCATTCCTGAAATACTACATAGAGAGAGAAATAGATGGCATTTCTTCATGTCTTTGAAAAATTGCCCCAGTGATTTTCATAACAATAGCTTCGTGTATTACTCAAAATTGTTTCCAAATTGGTCTCCTGAAAATTGTTTTGGAAAATTGAGTGGATATCACTATTGCTGAACCACCACCAGTCCAAGCACTGCTCAATGCTCATTAGCACAAATCAGTGAGATGGGATCTATAACACTTATAGTCAATATATTTTCCACATGTAACTTGCCCTTCTCTATATGTGCGTGTAACATGATAATATGAATTACAGCATTATTACATTACCTGAAAGAAATATCAAGATATATACAATCCACTCAAGGAAGATGATCAACACTATGGACCAATGCCTTGGAGAAATTGTATTCAAATTCTTGTTACAGATACCTACTAACTATTCACTTATGTTTGATGTGATTTATCTTTGTACAGGTGTGTGTAACTGCAACCCTCTAGGTTCTTACTCTATTTACTGTGAGCCTAGTAATCTACAGTGTCCATGTAAGCCTGGTGTAGGAGGAAAGCAGTGTGATAGATGTGAACCAGGCTATTACGACTTCTTGTCTCTGGAACGCAATGGGATTGGATGCAAAAGTAAGGTTTTCTTCATTAAATTAGTTGTCATGTAGTCATTTACATCGCAAAAAGCCTGTATAAATAAAAAGTCAAGTATATTCACACTGACTTGGCATGTATTTCCACTCAGTTCTATTTTCCATAATATATAGGAGCAATACCGTAATTAACGGTGTATTAACCGCACTTTTTTTACCGCCGGCAAACATCAAAAGTCGGGGTGCGGTTTATACACCGTTACAGACATGCACCATGCTGCAAACTCTCGGTATGTTACAATCTCCGCTCAGCAGCGGTCAAATTGTGTCACCGAGAGTGCTCGCGTGCTTAGGAGAGGATTGGGGGATGTCCCCAAAATGATATGCGACAAATATCCTGAAGCTCTTGGCTTAGTTATATACCATCGTCCTGAAAGTGACACTCATTTTCAACGCTTTTCAAATCATCCATCGGAAGTTCTGACATCAGAAAAAATATATCTAATGTCAATGTTATATTATAATCTTGTATCTGATAACTTTTCATGTAATTCCTATGATCACAGTGTGACCCACTGACCTTGTCCTGAATAGAGGGCACATTGCTACATTTTGTTTATCATGTTGTCTGCGGTCCAGAAATGAGTCCCAGGTCAGCATAAATTATCATCCTTAATCTAGACCACTCCCTAAAAAGATGAAGCATAAGGCTAGCTACATGTATGCATCCTCAAAATACTCATGTCCCTGTCAGAGTGCCCATCCAACAAGCTCTATTATGATTGGTCTGTTTGTCTGTCAATTAAAAACAACGATCACATGTAAGGCACATGCTATACGCTTAACCAAGATTTGCATATATTTTGGAATGTGCTGAGTGATACGCGGACAGACAATGGTCATGTTGAACCTTTGAACCTTTGAACCCTGTTCAAAGAAACCGCGTGTAATGTTACACCCAGCTGGGCGCCAGCTGTCTGGCATGCATTAATCTTTGATAGGGAATGTTTTTGTATTCTAAATTTCTGCGACATGATGGTGAAAGAAATATGAGAGGTGAATGAATTTTGGGGAGGGATCGAGAGACAATATAAAAGAAACTTAAGAAAGAAAAGAAAACATGCGAAAACTACATTAAGTAAATAATTCTGTACTTTTTAAAGAAAGAAGATCAAATTGTAAAGGCAAGATTTGAGGGGGAAAATAGGTTTAAAAAATATTCGGAATATGAATAAATAGAATTGAAAAAAAGGGAGAGATGGAAGGAAGAATGATGATGAAGATAACTTCTTTTCCTAGTCTCGTCTTCAGAGCTGTTTCAATAATTGAATAAAATTATAATCATGAATCAACCTTCTTTCTTAAAAAATAAAGGGGCAACAAATGTTGTTTTTTTAATTTAAAGAGATAGATTTGATGATTTATAAATTAACATTTTATTCAGAGACTTCTCGAAAAGGGGGATTATGTTGTATAATTTTTAAATACTATTAATTCAATGATTCGTATTGATGTGAGCCTAGGTCATTCTTACGATTTTTTTGTGTAACATAGACTCTAGATCTAGTGCAAATTGTGTGAAGTCCGTCTATTCTAATGTTGTTTTACTTATTCCACCGGTGTTATTATTATTATTATTTAATAAGTAAACTAAATTTAATGAGAAATATCAGTGGAACGACGGGCATTCTGGCCGAGAAGCCACGCTATCTAGAGCGAGTATTTGGCAGCCCATCGCACACCGTAGCCACCCCTAGCCCTCGGGCGTGCCTAGACAAGTCCGATCTCCTCTTAATCCGTAACCAACTGGAGAGAAGGACAAAAGAGACAACGTGTACTAGACATAGACTGACGCTATCCCAGCAGGGAGGTGGAATTTTACCTCCCTGATCCCAGTCAAAAGGTTCCCTATGTTTTGTCCGAGATCTCATTGTTTCATGTTAAACATTGCTAAGACTCATGCACCAACCTGTTGTGTTAATTGAGTTAATCTCCCAATAACAATAAAAACAATATGGCCGTCCACCTCCGCCGTAATACTCGTAAAAGTGCGCTGGTGGGAAAGCCTACACATAGGCATGCACGCAGTTAGTGTGCGGGTGGACCAAATAGCTATATAGCTCTATGGGGTGGACTTGTTGCTCGATATAATAGCTGGTCGTTCGTTCGTTCGTGTCTCCTTAGATCAAGATTAATGTAAAGTTCCTAAATTAAATTATATTAAATTAAGTTCTTGAATTCCATCGCCCGATGGCTGCGATTACCGTCTCATTTACAAGGGCCAGCTAGGTCTTCATCTGATGATTGCTGTGCATGATGTACATGTGTATAATGCACCTCGCATGTAGGCTAATATCAGTCGCTTCCATGGTATTTATCACAGAAATGGCCAGGCTAGCGTGTAAAAAAAAATTACGCGTCCCGCTCGATTGATCAAGCTAATACAATAGCAGGCTATTTCACGGCCGAATAACATTCTTGTTGGGCTGGCGCATGCTATGATCGTTACTGCTTTTTTGTTTATCACAAGACATCTTTGTTTCCTAGCGATGTGCCGTACAAATTTGTATCAGTGATAACTTTGAATCTTACTTTTAGTTTTCATATTTTATTTTCTTTCCGTCGGCTTATTTTTTGTTATAAAATTAAAAGCCTAATTATTAAATATCAGCGATTGTTTTCGCTTCTCTCCCGATGTTTCTTTTTTTCTCAAACGCTGGTGGGATCGGCAATTATTTTTCTTGCTTTCCGTCGGCATGCCTTTTGTCCCCTCTCTCTCGATCTCCTCGATCTGTCTTATGTTGTTCCTCAAATGCTGCCATGGTGGTGTCGGCAATCATTTTCTTCATTCATTTCTTTCTTTTCGGCTTACTTTGTGTCGTAAAGCCGGTAAAATCAACAATTTTAACAAACAAAAAAAAATTCTTCCCGCGGACGAAAAAAAAAAGTTTTTTTTTTTTTTTTTTTTTTTAAAGGGCGAAAAAGAGGGGTGCGGTTAATACACGAGGGCGGTTTATACAACGTTAATTACGGTAGCTGTTATACATGTAAATTTGGATTAATTTTTAGCAAGGTTGTTATAACATTGCAAGAGTGTATTATGACATTTGGAAGCCATACAGTATATGTAGCATTGACATTGAAAGGAAAGAAAAGGTAGCAGTAGATGTATATTGTGATTTTCAGAGAATCATAGTTATAAATTAATCCTTGTAATCTTAAGTGCAGATTTATGTACTTTGGGACACCAAAGGGCCACCTTGAGTTTCAGCTGTGACTGTTCTGCAAGTCAAAGTCAAATATGATATCTGGAAGTTAAAGATTCCTTCTCATTTATGTTTCAAAGAGCAAACAATATTTAGTATGGTTTACTCTTTTTTGGTATGTTAGTACTTATCAGAGTAGAAAAGAAAACTTACTCATTTGATATTTATTTGTGTTTGGATGTTTACAGCTTGCGGTTGTTCTTCTTATGGATCTCGTCGTGATGACTGCGATCAGACATCTGGAGCTTGTCGATGCAGAAGAAAGGCCATCGGTCTCAAGTGTAACATGTGCCCTGAAGGTCTAACTATGACACCTATGGGATGTATGACAGGTAAGAAATTACATTTACACTGTAAAATATGTGGAAGGAAAGTACATTGTTGTGGAATAAAATTTCACTATAAATGAAGACTAGTCACAACACTGAATAATGAGCTGAAAAGGTGATTTTAATGATTAGTTCATTTCACTCACTTTGAAGCTTTACTTGAATTTGATTTTGATGAATTTATTTCCACCTAAACTGACATTGAAGATGAAGAAGAAAGCTATTTATTTGTAGGTGTAATACATTGAAGTACCAGTAGGTGATCAGTAGTTCGGATCGTTGACACTTTTATTAAACTTTAATGCTGATGCCAATTTGATATTACCATGGATACGCATCATGTTGGCAAAGATATTGCATATAAGAAATTCTCACCTTATTGTGAAGTAAGCATCTTGGAGAGGGTCTTTTTCTTACTATTTAGAATAATGATGAATATTTTTTTCAGGAACTATAGAAGACAAAAAGATATGAATATCAATACAATTTTCATGATTTTGTTTTGCCTGCATTTATACAACAGAGGAGGAACAGATGATGACTAGCGCCATCACATGCTCAAACCTGACCTGCCCATTCCAGGCCCAATGCCAGGAGTCAACCATAGAGGGCCAGAATGCTACCTGTGCCTGTCCTACCTCATCATCATGTAACAATGACACGATTCAGGTGGTTTGTGGAGACAACGGTGAGACATATCCTAGTCGATGTCAGCTACAGGTCTTTGCTTGCAAGGAACAGAGAAATATTATGGTCCAGAATGAAGGAGCTTGTGAGAGTAAGTTCATCAAGTGAATTTTGTCCAAAGATATTTTTGAAGTACTAGTAGTGTTGGAGATTTACTGCATAATCTGCAATGAAATGAACACAAAAATTATCTTTTTTATAAATCCCCAAAGAAAGTGACCTCCCAAGTGACAGTTGTTCATTGCAGTAATCGCAAAGAAGATGCTCTTCCTCTTACAACTGTTATTCTTGCTTTAAAAATTTCAGATAATGAATGAACTTGTTTAAAGTTATAGAAGCAAGTATATCTATAAATTATCAACTAAGAGACTGTTACAATGTGTACATAGCTGAGTATGATAATGTAACTTTTTTGAATATTTTGTTGGTATTTAGATTCATAAATGTTAAACATTTCCTGTCTGTCTCTTTTTTCTTTTGCCCCTCTTTCCCTTTCTTTTTGTTGTTGTTGTTGTTGTGGTTTTGTTTCTGTCTTCACCCCACATGTATTTCTATCTTCTTCTGCCCTTTGTTCTGTCTGCCTGTCTCTCTCTCTCTCTCTTTATCTCTTTATCTCTCTCCTTCTACCCATATCTATTTTTCTGTCATGTGTATTTATCTGCCCCTCTCTCTTTATCTCTCTTCTTTCTCTTTATATTTCTGTCTCATCTGTCTTCCTTGTATTTCTCTCTCTCTCTCTCTCTCTCTCTCTCTCACCTTGTGGATCTTTTTGTTTCTCTATCAATCTCTCTTTTTACAGCTGTCATTGTCACACCCAATGAGATCCGTCCAGGCTGCGAGGAATCTGAATTCGGATGTTGCCCTGACCAAGTCACATATGCCACCGGGTTCAACGATCAAGGTTGCAGCGATGCCTCAGGTACACCTCCCTAGCAGCCGATCAGAACGCTGGTCAGGCCTCTTCTCCTGCGCTACCTTCTGCCGCTACTGTGGCTATAACCACTGACGCGGTGGTGCCTTCTACTAAAGTCTCTTCCACCACACTTTCTGTTGCACCCTTTGTTTCAACCGCTCTTACCACAGGTGTGCATGCTGTGATATATATGCTTTTTAATTTGCCATCTCATATTCATATCTTATATTCATATCTTATATTGGTCATCATTTATGATCTCACTTGCTGATGTTGTTTCCTGAAATACTGTCAATCTTTTATAATTTGAATAAGTGTTATTGTAATCATTTCATCATTTTGGTCACCATTGAACTCAAACCAAAATTCATATCCCTGTCTATTATTGGACAATCCAAATGTTCAAGCTCCTTGGCTCTGAATCCTCTCAAATTCTGTCTCATTCCTATGCACTGGGATGCAATATAGATGATATTCAATCCCTATAGAACTTCATTGCACATGCCTTTGTAGATTAAGACCTGGAAATAGGTTTTTATATTGTAAGAAATTTTGTGAAATGTTGAAAGGAGGACAAATATTGCAAGGGTGCAGCTAATTTAGTTGCACAGGAAAAAAAGGTGTGAATCTCAAAAGAGGAATCGGGAATTTCATCAAAATTTGAGCATTTTTCTATATGTTGTCCTGCCATTAATGTACAAATCTTTTAGAAAACAGAAAATACAGTGCTTTCCGAAACAACATCATCCATACATTCTGTTCCAATTTAAAATATAAATTCATCTGGTTTTTAACCTGGCATTTAATGGCTCATCCAGAAATCAGAGAAGAGATTAATTTATTTATTTCATCAGTGGAAGAAAACAAACATCTGTACGATGTTTGTATGTCCATTTATATTTTGTTGGAACAGGCTGTAATCTAAAACTTTTCATTTTCATACAAAAATTGAATTGTGCCTATATGTATTCTGTTTATTTAAAGTTTGCAGTGAAATATTATATAATTCAGTATCTAGTGCCATAAATAGGCAATGTTCATCTTCTGTTTATATGTTTGTATTGTTCGACATATCAAGCTACATGTTGATTATTTGTTATGCTTGAGTGGTTTATAGTGCAATGCAAAAAGTGACATAATTGATTTATGCAAATATCTCATCCAAATATCAATGGCAAAACTCTATCAATTATGAAAATAATCTTCTCATCAATATTCATACTGATACAAAAGTTAATTGCTAATAATTATATTTAGAATTGATAACAACATTAAAAGCAATATTGTAACATTATGATGATTTAATCATGCCTATCATAATGTAAGAAATAATATGGAAAATTGTGTTTGAAATTTGCAAAATAGCACTTCAAATTCATAAAAAGAAATATTGAAAATTGAACCCCCCCCCCCAATAAAAAAATATATAAATAAATAAATGATAGGAATAATAATAATAATAATAATAAAAGTAATTTAATTGTAATTGTTCTAATTGCACCATCCACTTAAAGTGTAACCTTCCCTCCCTTTAATTAAAGGCTATTGTAATTCGGTAAGTCTTCATCAAAGTAAACAGCATCTACCATTTTCTTTTCTCATAATGAAAAATGGCAATTTTGTTTAAACATTTTCTTTGCTGTATTATTATTTTTTCTACCCGTCTTCAAGTCATGAAATTTTCACAGATGTCTATACAGATTTAGGATATAAACAACACTATATCATGGTTTCATTTTAAAACATTTCTTTACTTTGTTTTGTTTTCTTTTTTTTTGAACCACTTTTGAATATTGAAAAATGCAATAATCTTTCTAGCACATTGTTTAAATCATTTGACTATATAAAAGTCTCCTTGATTTCAAGTTTGATTTTTGTGCACATTTATTTAATCATTTCATAAATGGAATCAATTTCCTAATCCTTTTAACCATTTTGGTAACATTAAATTATCAACTTATTTATCTTCACCATTTAAAACTTTTTTCATGAATGTCAGCAGCTTTTTTAGACTTATCTTCTATTTTCTGGCTACATCAAAAATCGTTTTGTTTTTCAATTATTTTTGCATCAATTAGAAACCATCTAAAAATGCAATTAAACATTCCTAATGATCTTTTCTCTTATGTGAATTATCAAAATTATTTAGTTTTTCTCCTTTAGTGTTCATTATCTCAAAGCTATGAGTTCTGCCTTATTATTTAAAGAAAAGTGTTTGGCTGTGCATGTTAATTAAATGCGTGCTTTATCATCAAATTTACAATTTTAAATATTTAACCTCTGTCAAAGTGGTGGAAGGGACAAATTCTATTTATCATTCTAATTCTAAATCTGTTAACCCCTGTCCTAATCTAAACAATACACATTTTTAAAAGTTGTTTATGATTTGGAATTGCTGGAGGAAAACAAAAGATGTTCCCATGATCTATACCAATTGAGACCAATGGCTGGTTTGTATCTCTTTCTAGTAAATTATGAAGTGATTTAATTTGCAACTTTTTTGATGTCACCCCTATTATCAAAATCAACAGTCCTTTGATACAGTGTCACAATTTTTGTTGCAACTAATTTATTCAGAAAGATGTTTAAAAGATGAGTGAAGAAAATCTTGTCATTTTAGTTCAAAATCTTTTTAAGTTGACAGTCATATGCTTTAACCCTAATCAGCCCGGGGCATTATGACCCCCCTCCTCCACGATTTTTCTGATTGTTCGGGAACGCGTAAGGATGACACCCTGCCGCTTGGTGACTTTTTCTTTCGAGTCTTGCACATCTTTTGAAACAAATTTTTCGAAAATCGTACCTACCGTTACAAAGTCACGTGACCTCATTTTCATGATTTGTGTTACAAAACATATGGAAATATCATGGGATAAAACATTAGTTATTTGGTCTTGATGATAGTTTAGGTGTTTGTTTTAGGGGTCAAAATAGTTGAATTATATATAGTTAGAAATGAAATAAAATAACAAAAACAATAAAATACATAAGCTAAAAAACAAAGAAAAACATAAGAAATTAACAAAACGATAGATACATAAGGAATAACCTGGCTCTTCCAAATTTTTTTGTTGTATTATTATTCCAAATGGTCTTAAGAATATATGTAGTGAAAACGGATGTTTAAATATGAAGAATATATGATTTATGGGTAAAAATGTGAATTTTATGACCTTAATTGCATAAATTACCATAAATATGCAAATGAGTGAATTTTTCAGAAAATACCATAGTATTCTATACACTTCACTTGGCATGCATGCAAATTTTCGCGGCGATCAGCAGTTTCATGGCCAAGATCTTAGAGGGGATTAGCCCCCCCCCCCCTCCCCCAGGGCTATGCAGTTTCAAAATAGCCCGGGCTATATAGGGTTAAGATATCAAAGAACTCCATGACATACTCTTTTCATGCACAAGGTGAAACTCATTTTCAAGAATTTTGAAATAAATAATCAAATTATGGTACCTTTGATAAAAGTAAAATTAAATGTATCTATTAAATGTATGTATCTATCTATCTATGTGTCTTTTGTCAATATTGCATCTAATGGGCAATGAGGAGACATAGTCATTGAAATGACATTATCTTCTGTCATTTATTGTTCACAAATATCATTGCATCAAAGTGCCAATGCAGTTTCAGAATCATAGTCATCTGTATTCATTATCATTGCATCAAATTGGCAATGCAATGACAGGATCCTGCTTTCTACCCGTAGCAAAGACAGAAGGTGACTTTTTTATTCATATTTTGCTTTCTCATAAGCTCTTGATGACATTCTTTTAATAAGATATTTTTACATACAACCACCTTTTTAACCACTAGATTCAGTCCTGAGTACAACGACGGTCGTGACCATCGTCCTGGGATGTGATAGTAGTCCATGCCAACATGGAGGAACCTGTCAGAATGACGAGATTGCTCCAGGATTCAGGTGTATCTGTCCTCTAGGAAAGGGTGGACCGGTGTGTAATGAAGGTAGGTTTCCATGGTAATGAGGATGACAATAATGATGAAATTATAAAATAGGGGAGGAGGAGGAGAAACATATTGATGATGACGATGATTATAATGAAGATGACGAATGTGATGATAATGATTTTGATGATGATGATTTTGATGATGATGATAAAGATGATGATAGTGATGATGATGATTTTGATGATGAAGATAAAGATGATGATAGTGATGATAATGATTTTGATGATGATGATAAAGATGATGATAGTGATGATGATGATTTTGATGATGAAGATAAAGATGATGATAGTGATGATGATGGTTTTGATGTTGATATGTGTCATGGGATTCGATAGTAGTCCATGGCAGAACCTGTCAGAATGACATATTGCTCCATGAGTAGGGTGTATCTGTCTTTGCCTAGGCAAGGAAGGATCAGTGTGTAAGGAAGGTAGGTGTTTATGGCGATAGGACGATGATGACGAAGATAAAGAGAAGGAGGAGATAGGGGAGGAGGAAGATGCGTAAAATTGGTCTAATTTTTCACTTACTGCCTCTGTCAAATTAGGGTACACTTTTTTACATGTATAGATGTTGATGGGAGGAGGGCAAAACGTTTTGTTAATGTAACCCCTGTTCAAATGGAGTGACCCACCTGGAGATCATCTTGACAAAGATAGACTAGTGTGCATATTTTTTTTTAAAGATTAAGATGATGATGATGATGATGGTGATGATGATGATGATGATGATGATGATGATGATGATGATGATGATGATGATGATGATGATGATGATGATGATGATGATGATGATGATGATGAAGAAGAAGAAGAAGAAGGTGATGATGATGATGGTAATGGTGCTGATGATGATGCTTATGATATTTCATGACACGGATTTCAATTGAAAAGATTCCTGTTTTCATTCCAGGCTTTAAAGAAGGTCTGTTTCTTATCAATGAAGATTTCTTTTTGTCAACATATGTATCAAAACGTGTAGAGTATATGGCCTTACAATCCTTGACCTAATGGAGTGACCTACAATGAAGATCACCTTATACTTTATTTTCTTATTCTGCCTCTCCCTTTCTCTCTTCTCCTCCCCTCACCTCTCTCCATTGACCTATTCACTTTATGTATGGTGTAAGTTACTTTTTCAAATTTTAATAGACACATAAATAATGGCCTCCCAGCAACTCATTATAATGTCCCTTTTAACAGGGCACAGATGTAATTTTTGTTGCTGTTTTTGATAGGGCTAATTGCTTCCATTTCGTATCATGATAAAACACATATTAACAACCCCTTCTTTGACCTTTGACCTTGACCCTCTTGTAGCCGTGACCTTCACTACGCCTTCCTTTGCCGGAGACTCCTACCTTGCCTACCCCGAGATGGATGCTTTCATGGAGGTTGAGATCATCATTGAATTCCAACCCGGTGCCACAGAGGGCGTGCTCCTCTACGAGGCTCAGACAGCGGAGGGGAACGGTGACTTTATCTCATTGGCGATTGTCAATAACCATGTTGAGTTTAGGTGAGTGTTTCAAGAGCTAAAGATAATGTCTTATGTCATTTATGTTGAATTTTGAATTCATTCTGTATTTTCTGTGATGCTATCTATGAAGGCACATTTTACATAACTCTTTGATGGCTTATAAACATAATGTACCTGATAAATCTTCCTTGTTGTAATGAAATTATCATAATTGGTAAATGAAAACATTTTAATACCAAGTTCATTTCAGCATATGAACACGTACATCCATGTATGTAAGCCATCAGAGATAAGAAGAGATAACATTCCGATATCACAATTCAGTGTTCTCAACATGTTTGTACTTTATTCAGTGTCTGTCATACAAGGTGTTAATGACATTTCTATCTTCTGGTATAGCATCAACAACAAAATTCTCCACAAATGGGCAATCAATGGAGAAATACATTTCATTCATCTGTATGTACTGCAGACATGTCAATACATGTATGTGGAATTCTTTCATTAAATGTTCAATATGGAAAGTGAAATTAGATTTACAGTCGCAATTGACAAAATAACCATAACAGTTTACATATTTGAAGTGCGATTGATTTTTCTCCAACTTTTTGATTCTCATGGTGCATGACGGGACTGATGAGATTTTTTTTTTGATTTAGGAATGTTTTCAGTTTGGTGCATGTCATTTGAATTCAAGGTGCTGATATGCAAGCTCTCTCAGGATATTTAAAATTCCAGTTGATTTTCTTGACAAATTTCTATTTTTTAGCATGACTAGATAATGCAAAAAGAGGCTTTTATTTATTTTTAATAGCTTTATCCTGTTAAGCTTTAATCTTGCAATGAAACTTGATTTTATTTTAATTTATTTTGAGAGAGGCTTTTAGATCTGCATTTTAGTTTTAACAGAATAATTAGTTCTTAACTGGAAATTTGCATTCCTTTTATTTCTTTCTATTAATCTCAAGTTTAGAATGAGTTAATAGCAACAGATATGTATCAATAATTTGATTTATCACAATTTGTTTGGTGTAATTTCATTGTTTTTGTAATGTTGAATACATTGTGTTCTCCTCTTTCAGATGTCTATATTGTAAACTTGATCTCAATTTTTTTTCTTCAAAATTTGCTCTAAACACGAGATTTCACTTCTTCCTTTCTGGCACTGCTGCAGCAAGACACTACACGCTTGATTTAGGCTTCAATACTGCTTCAAATAATTCAGACTTTAGGTCACCCCTCTAAGAACGTTCATAGGCCCCTGGTTCTAGAAACAACAAAAGTAACTTCTCTTTAACCGCGAGAGTCAGATTTATTCATTTAATTCCAAGCTTAGATAATTTTAGCCAGTTCAGCTTTTAGAGAAACCCAACCCAGTAGAAACTATTTTGTTTGAAAAAAGAACAAACTGTTGAAAAGAAGAGCCATTTATCAATATTTTGCAAGAAGTTTTTATTCCAATGTGAACATTCTACAGAGGTATTGGTAATTTCAGATTTGAATGATTAATTTGTGTTAACATTCAGCTACCAAATTTTTATGAGTGAAATCAAATATTACAATCGCAAGCCACAATAAAAAAATTAAAATAGAATTGGGTCTTTTTATAACTATTTCAATGATTTCACTATGTTTATTACTGGAATCTGTGGAGAAGAAAGAAAAAATATGACCACACCATGGTTCGTCATTTCTGTATCTTCTCCTAATTCAGGTTCCTTGCTACTGACCAATCAAATGGGTGAGTGAAATCATGTGACCCCATCTTCTTTGGCAAAATTGAGTGAGAAGGGAAATACTCAAACTTTCTCTTACATTCAAAGGCATCAAAGAAGTTTGTTTTTCCCAGCTTACAGGGAAATATAAAAACCCCAAAGACGTCAACTAATTTGTTTCATCTCGCTATACGCACATCACTATTAACCATCGCAATGCACCATTATATGTGTATATATATATCCTACGTATATACGCAGTTCGCATACATTGTATACACACTCTCTTCACGTCTTTCCTTTTGTTAATCTGTATACTGCATGGTTATGTTTCAGTTCATTTCTTTTGGGTTTTGTTTTGTTTTTTGTTTTTGTGTGCAAACCAGTAAAATCTGTTTCACAAAGCATTATTGATGTTGCACTTGTTTTCATAGTATGTTTTTGTGTATTTTTGTCTCCAGCAATACACAAGCTTCGTTTTGGTGATGCTTTTTTGCATGTTTTATGAGCATGGCAGTGGTTTAATGAGGTCATAGATGAACCTATTCAGTTTTGAGCTTTAATTACTGATAATAGGTTTCTGTCAGTGGCAATGAAAGAAGAATATACAGTGCAACATAACATTTTTCATTGAATTTAAGTTTGATTTAAATGCATAAATGAATTGAAATAAAAAAAAGGTTTTTCTCACATTTCAGTTAAAATTTAAGTTACAAAACTGGTTCCTTATTCATAACACCTGACTAACCTAGTTGTCAACCAATTACATAGGTTATAGTACATAGTTGACAACTAGGCTTAATAAAGCTTTGTGAATATGAGCCCTGATGTCTAGGTTCCGTAACTGTCAAATAAAGTGGACTCCCTTGTTACAAAAACCGTTCTTCATGTATAATTCAATGTATGATTTATCCCACTGATATATGTTGTTATGGTCTCTGTTTTAACAAATTAGAACATAAGCATGATATCATAGGAGCCGTCTAGCTTGTGTTTTAAAGTGTGGATTCATGTAGCAAACTTTCTCATCATCTGTGATAGATCAAAATCATAATATTATGTAGGATAAGTAGATTCATCATGCATGTATTATTCTTCTAGGATAGAAATTTGAACATTTTAATAGAGATAGAATAAACTCACATTTTCCACAACATCTGTGACATATGTGTTCTTATAAAGCACTATTTCTTCCATTTTTAATATTTTTAATATTTTTTTTTTTTTTTTTTTAAATACTAATTAAGACATTCCCTTGTTGATTTTGATTACATTCTGCATATATTTCCAAGTTGTGATATGTCAAAGAATGAGAAGATTATGCTTAAGAAAAACGGAATTTATTGGATAGAATATTTATGATATTTGACTAACAGTGTGTAGAAGAAGTAGGTCTCAATGAATATAGGTCTACTCAGAAACTCGTTTTGCACTAGATCTTAACCTTACTTTCTATCTTGACTCTTTATTGACTCTATATTTTTACTCTCTTTAACAAATAAATCATAATTGACAAACGAACATTATGTTTGACTCTGATGTTTCACCAAACATAACTTTAGAGCTCTTTTGCCATAATCAAATGATCACATCCCATAGTTTTATTTTGATCAATATATATATTATTGATTTCCTTTTTATTCATTTTATTTTAACAAATCTTTAATCCTGCATGAAATTCTTGTACATATTCTTGTGTGAAAACTATCACTATCATATCTTACCTATAAAAAAAGCATGAGATATTTAGTTTGTATAGTAGGTGTATATATTTGTAGAATCATGTGACTGAATTAGAGTATAAAGTATTTTCATTTCATAGTCAGAGTACAAAAGCACAATGACTGAAATATCATTGAAAATACCCCAAATTTGGTAACCGAGGGTAATTGATGTAAGATTTAAATCTTTGTAACAGTGTAATTGAATACAATAAATTAGTTCAGAATACTAGCTTTAATCTAAGCATTTGTACAACTTTCACAGTTTGTAATGTATTTTGGCTCATATTGATTATGTTGATTCAATGACTTATTGTTGGTAACACTAACAGGGAAATGACTGTGGGTTTATTGAAAACAAATCATCTGTTTTTCTTGGGGTAAAGTCTATATGTATAGTATCCATCACCTTTCTCCATAAATGTAATATTTGGTAAATAATATACTTCTGTTTAATGTAAGGTGAGAAGTACTCATATGAAAGAGATTGCCAGAGCTTATCTCACAAAATATGTTATAATTCCTATTAAAAATACTAAGGTGTAATTGTAACTTACTAACAACCTACCGGTATATATTTGGCAACTCCTAACAATATGATATTCTTTGACATGGGTTAATTTGCTGATGGTGAGCATAGTCGGTCATGGTTCTTGGGTAACTTTATTATGCATTTATGCGCAGTTATTCATTAAAAGGAGACTAAGCAAGCACTATTAATCTAGTGGATATATGATACTATTGTGAAAGACATTTGTCAGGATAATCTGTGGTGGATATTGGTTTGATTGTGTAATTATAGTGGTCTAAATCATTCTTAAAAGCTGCATTCTAAATAAATAAATGTTATCTGGGATTTGCATTTTCAACATCTATGTACAATGTATCTCAATGTTCTTTGTTACAAAAATAGTAAAATAATTTCACTTCAAATATTTACTGATAATATAAAAAAATGTAATAATGTGAAATATGTTTGACGTAGTTATCAAAGCAAAGCATGTGAAATATATGTATTCTGTGGTCTAACTGCAGCTAACACCTATGAACTAAATACATGTATGTAGTCAACATGTATTGTGGTATATTTACATTCCTATAGTTAACATTCATGATAGTCCTGCATAATAATGTACATGTATTATCATTTGTAAACATAGAATGATATCTAACCTATTCTTGCTAAACTTCTGGCTTGCAATTTGGCAATCAAGGATGGGCTGATAAGAAGCAAGAAGTTATTTTTAAATGAAATTATCAAATAACCCCTGTATTGATATAATTCTTTATGCCATGAATACCAATGGGTGAGAGATACTTAAAGAAGATGTCTACTTTAATATGGAATGTCAAACTTTCTTGAGTGATGCAAAATGCCATTATGTTCCTTCAAATATAATCTGGTGCACTCATAATTCTGCCTACTCCCTATGTAATCTGAATATTCAAAGCACATTGATCATTTCAAGTTTTCTATTCACCTTTACTATAAAAGAAAAAAGGCAATGTATAAACAACATAGCTAT